>JAWWEQ010050549.1:0-11439 GCA_035583055.1 Torymus tubicola
TGTTACTACTACTTTAGCACTACAATTAATAGGACAAATAAATATTCATTTGTTTTAAGAAAATATTTCGTCGCTCTGGATTAAAAAGGAGTCAACTCGGCATCATCTTCAAAAAAGAGCCAACTCGACGTCGTCTTCAAAAAGGGGTCAACTCGGCGTCCGGTTCAAAAAGGAGCCAACACAAACGCGATTTTTTTTCTCTTAATTTAGGTTGGTAACACCATTGAATGGGAAAATATATCATGTGTAATATATTTATAGACTGCAGTATATTATTGATTATAAAATATGTTATGTATATCTAATGTCAATTTTTCTTTGTACCATAGCTTATAAAAAAAACATTTGAGATTTTACCTATAAAAATACATCACCGGTTTGCTACGAAAAATTATTTAAATGTTTAAAAAAAAATTAGCTTTTGTGATAAATGGATGAATACAGAAAATGACTAAAAAATAAAACCATACTCATAATAGACTGGCTAATTCTTTTTCCTTCCCTAAATACAAAATAAGTTTTCACATTTAATATTTTGGGCTAAATATATTTACGTTGAAACATACATATGATATATGTTATACAATATATATATTATATATTATATATAACATATATATGATATATGTTATATAATATATATATTATATATTATAGATAACATATATATTATATATATATATTAGCAATATATATATCTTAGCAAACCGGTGATGTCTTTTTATAGGTAAAAACTCAAATGTTTTGTTTATAAGCTATGGTACAAAGAACAAATTTACATAAGACTACAGTCTATAAATATATTACAAATGATATATTTTCCCATTCAATGGTGTTGCCAACCTGAATTACGAGAAAAAAGGATCGCGTTTGCGTTGGCTACTATTTCAACCGGACGCCGAGTTAGCTCCTTTTTGAAGACGACGCCGAGTTAACTTTTTTTTGAAGATGACGCCGAGCTGACTCCTTTTTACTCCAGAACGACTAAATATTTTCTTGAAACAAATGAATATTTATTTGCCACTATTAATTGTAGTGCTAAAGTAGTAGTAACAAATAAATATTTATTTGTTTTATGAAAAATATTTATTTACTGCTATTGTAACAAATATTTATTTGATCTAGTACTAAATACTTTTTTCAGTCTAATTTAATCAACGAAAATTAGACAAGCAACTATGTTCAATAATTCATCAATAATTCGAGTACATAGACAAAAATAGACAAATAAACCATCAATATTTAGAATTAGATAAAAATTGGTATGTTATTTCTTTCTGACATAAAATAGTTAATACTTGCATTCATATTACACAGCGTGAGAATCGACTGTTTTAGCTCTATGACACACTCTGATACTTTGAAGGATAAAGTATATTTAAATAAATGTATACTATGTTTATAATCCGTTTACGTGCCTCGCACCTTCTACGTGGATCTTGCATCCACAGGCTATTTTGGTTTTAAATACTTTTTAAATAATGTTTTTCTATTTACAACCTGTCTGCCTTCCTCGCACCGTCTACGTGGAACTCATATACCCAGGCTATTATTATTTAAATAACAGTTTACTGTTTATTGCCCGACTGCGTGCCTCCACTTATTTCACATGGAATTCGCATGCCCAGGCTATTTAGGTTTAAAAATTGTTTAAATAACAGTTTACTGTTTATTACCCGTCTGCGTGCCTCCACTTATTCTACGTGGAACTCGCATCCCCAGGCTATTTAGGTTTAAAAATTATTTAAATAAGAGATTACTATTTATAGCCCGTCTATAAACCGCTTTTTGTTTGCTTTTAAGATTTTATAATTTAATATTTTACAGCTACCTAATTTCCAGTTATTAAATGAATTCAAATATACTGTATTTTAATAAAAATCACACGACCAGCAGAAATGTGCAAGAATTGCCGAGATTAGGATGCTTGAATTATGCTTTGGTAATTATGTTGTATTGTAAGTATGTTGGCTTTTATACAACGATGCTAAACTTGTATTTGTTGATAACATTTTTTATTATAAAAAATACAAATATTGAACATATCCATAATTTATTGAAGTTAATTATTTTTAATTTATTTATTGTTTAAACTTTTAACGCAAAAAAAACAAGCATTATGTGGTTTATGTAGCAGAAATCTCGTTCGAGAGTCTTCTGTATTAGTACTTTCGTACTAATACAGAAGACTCTCGAAGTACTTTGCAGGCGCCATCTCGCGGCGGCGCATCTTACTACGGTAACTCATTGCCATAGTAAAGTCGGCGATCTACATACCGACAGTGCGCGCTATTCCAACTAAATAATTTTTCTAAATAAACTACTGTTGTTTTTACAATAAAATTAGTAGCAGTATTACGTATATAATTACCATTATTTCATAAATATTGTTATTTGCTATATGTTCCGTACTTTTATGAATGTTCTTGTGAATTACACTCATTCAAAGTTGAAAATTACTTACGAAGCGAACGAGCGCCGGGGTGGGAGAGAAAATGAGAGAGCCAGCAGCAGCCTGCGCACTGCATGTACGACTATGCGAGCATGAGAATGACTGAGTGAGAGAGAAAGAGTATACGCAGTAGTATGAGAGTGAGAGAAAAGGCAAGCGTGCCAGCGTGGGAGAGTCGATGACTTGCGAAGGCAGCCTGCGCGCTGCATGTAGTTAACATTGTGTGCGAGTGAGAAAGAAGGAGTATGCGCCGTAGTAGGGGAGCGAGAGAGATATCAATACTTTACATGACTTTTAGATAGTAGAGCGTACGAGTGAGAGAGGGAAATTATATGAGCCTGCTGTGCCTGCGCAAGTGCGACGCGCACATGGAGATAAAACCAGCCAGATAACTAAAGATGAAGCTGTGAATCGGCGTGCCGAGTTAGTGGAGGCACATAAATTAAGGTGCGCCTCCACTGTGCCAACCTAAATGCCGATTAAGCATTTAAATGTCGCGCGTGCAACAAGTGGGAGATCGGTTGTGCTAAAGGTACCGACCTAGCCCTCCTGCCGTGCCAAGCGACAAATTAGCGTGCCGAATATCCTTCTTCTCGCGCGTGATCGTGAATTAACGCAAAGTAGTGTGCCAGGGAAAATATAGGAGCGAGAGAGAGACAGCGAGAGAAGAAGAATAGGAGAAGAAGGAAGTGAGCGAGCATATGCGAAATGCTGCGACTGTCTCCATAAGTGTGCCTGTGCCTATAGGCACACGAACTCTGAGTCAAGGGATTATATCGCTAAGTTGGAATCTATTGGCTAATGTGAATGCTTAGTATTTTTTTTATTCCTTGATGAGGTATCAGCTCCAGGCAATGTCATCGTGTATGCTTAGTATGCCTGCACCCAATAGGATTTTTAACTTTGCTATAGTCTATCTGCTATGAGCCTAGGCACAGGCACACTTAGCGAGTGACTACATAGCGTCACGTGTCCCACGTCTCTTGTTCCATGTCTCAAGCAGGAAAAAAATCGTTGTCTGACATCTAGTACATTCATAAACTGCGGTAGAAATGCGATAACAGCAGGCCTGATTCATTTCTACCACAGTTCAAGAAACCATTAGATGTCGAACAACCAATTTTTTTCTGCTTGAAATATGAGGCAAGAGACATGGAACATGAGACGCTATGTAGGCACTCGCTAAGATTGCGACATTACAAGGTTTTGTTTGCGTACGGCGCATGGTTCATAAGAAATAATGTAGAATCTACCTTAAAGTAAAATAAAAAAAATTGGAGAAGGCGGGAATGCTGATTACAGTCAAACTACTATATTCCACACATGGGCATGCATCGTATGAGCATAATGAATAAGTTTTAATATTATTTTGGTTTTGATATTTGAAATTGGTGTATTAATATATAAAACATAATGAAATGTAAGAATTACTTACAATTGAAGTAGAATAAAATCTTAGCTGAAAAAGTACATGCCATTGTTACTGCATAGAGTTGTTAAAAGTATTCAACATAACCTAACTTAACTTCATGCCATTATCATAAATGTTGGCTTCAAGAGATACTAGCCATTCTTTACTATTCAATTAATCATCATTTATCCAAAGTAAGTATAATGAGGATAACCTATCATTCTTACTAAAGTTGTTGCACGGGCCTTCCAGTCTACTTACACTATCATTGTCACCGTCGCCACCTCCAGTTGCATTCACGCTACTATGACGCCATTTTATTAACCTCCCGGATCCCGGAACCGTCCTTAATCACGGACGAATTTGCAGACAAGTTAAACAGTTTTCGCTAGCTTTTAAAATTGTTCTCGGATAACTCGTGTTTATACTCGGTAAGAAATCTTTATATCTGTAATATATATTGCCGGTCAACGCCTTGCATACTAAGTACGAAAACCGCCAGTACTTTGTTTTTCACATTTATTTATTTCTCATAGCTTCACATTCCTGCTGGTCTCTCTGGTTTGTGTTTTTGCTAATCAATAACTAACGGGAAATGTTTTATTAAACTAAAAAATGTCACTACTTGTAATCCAATACATAAGACTGTTAGCTAATTAAAAATTCTTTTTTAGGAAATAGTATTCATCATTTTTTGTCTATTATGGAAGATGAAGACAGTGAAAATGGACTGGTGGATAATTGGACTTTATGGGAGGAAGCTTATTACAAAGAAACCACGATTGAAACATCTTTATCTCAAATAAATAATTCAAATGTTATTTTTGAAGAAATTGAAAAAGACAAACAGAAATGCTTTTATTCTGCTTACTCTCAAGCACCTGAAGATAGTGGAAACTCTGAAGCCTGCTTGAATAATGATATTAAAGAAATAAAAAAAAATGTTTTATCAGAAAATCAAAGTGATATTTTTGAAGATTCTATAAATGTGTCCCAAAAAGTAGAAAAAAATGATTCAAAAGAAGAAAAAACAAGAAATTTTAATGTAAAAACTGAAAAAATAACAGAGTACACTCAATATTTAGGACTTCAACCTACATTATTACAGTCTGAATGCACTAAATATAATTTGTTAGAAAATAAAGTATCTTCATCAGATGATCATCCAAGTCAACATGATTTTTTTCGAAGTACAAGTGATGCTCAAAAGTCTACTCTTATGAGTGAAGTATCATCTTCTAATTCAGAAACATTATTATATAGTAATACTAAAATAGTTTCTAACAATGATTCAAAATTATCTTTCATTAAAAACTCTAATTCAGTTATTGACAATGCTGCTCAATTCTTGCCTTCTACTAGTTCTCAATCACTTTGTGTCAATAATTCTTTATTACTAAGCAATAGTAATTTAGAACTAATTAAATCTGAGCCCTTATTACAATCATCAAATTTTAAAATGACTAGAAAAGTGTATTTATGTGCCGCATGCGAAACTTATTTTGAAAATTGGAATCTCTTTTTACACATGCAAGAAGTACATAAACGATATATATGTTTGTTTTGTCTTGGTATGTTTGGTCAAGCTGAAAGATTATCTCACCACTTATTAAAAAAACATAATGTTTCTGAAACTGCATTTCAGTCAATGAAAGAATTTAATGATATATATAAAGGTGCTTGTTGTATTGTTTGTTGTGCATGTAACAAAATGTTCTCAGAAAATGATAATTTCTATCATCATGATTGCTCTTTACTAAAAAATAAAGATTCTACTTCTGAAATTTGCTCATTATGCAGACAATTAAATTGTCATAAAGAATCGTGTACATTGGTTCCAGAGAAAAAAGATATAGTTAGCTCACAATATTCTAAAACTAGTTTAAGATCTTATAATGTTGCTTCATTTTCTTCAACCCAGACAGTAGCTGATACTAGACGGCATTCAAAAAGGACAATAAAACCTAATAGATTAAATAATGATGTTTATTTGTATACTAAAATAACAAATATTCGTTCAAAAAAAACAATGCTCGAAAATCCATCTGAAATAATTGAAGGAAATGAGAATATTAATTGCAATTTACAAAAAAATATTTCTATTAAAGAAAAAAAATCTGAAAAAGAATTTGATGAAGATGCTATTACTAAAAATATAAAATCTTCTAAATATGCAGATAATTCAGATAGTAACTTAACTAATCAACACTCAAACAATGTATTTCAAAATAAAAGCCAAGAAAATACAAATAATATTGAAACATTTTTATGTAATGATGTTAGGAATACTTGTGCTAAAGTCAAAGAAACTGTTGGAGAAATATCAAGATTTGTAAATGATATTAATATGTCAGATACAGAAAAAATATCTAATGAAAATCACAAATCAAATATCCTTCTCTGCAAGGAAAGTAAGAATACAATTTTATCTATGGGTAAAAAAAGTGAAGATAATGTAAAATTTAAAAAAACATTGAATGAAATTGAAAATACAAATGATTCCAATACAGAAAATAACTCCATAAATGGTATACATAAAACTTCTAATTTAAATTTAGAATCTCAAATTTGTAATAATCTTCACCACATAAATCAATCTCTATTTAGCCCTATCAGTAAAGTCAAGGGAAATTCAGCAAAAGATGAAGTTAAAAATAATACTATTTCCAATACATCAACCACAGACAGAAGTTTAATTATTAAAATTTGTACTAGGAATAATGCTGTTCTTTCTATTAGTACACCTGTTTCACCAAAAAGTAATAATATTGAAAATAATACAAATTTTAGCATATCTAATGAGAATATGAATAGAGAATTTTTTCCCAATAATGCACTGGTACCTAATGAAAATGATTCAGTTAATGATAAATTAACAATAATACAAGCTTGTGAAAATGAAGATAAAATTTCTGCTACAGCAATTGACACTAATATTAATGCTAAAAGTAAATTTGATTTAATTTTAAATAATACCAATAATCAACAAGAAAGTGAAATTGAACATTCTTATAAACAAAATAAAATTATATTCGAGAGTGAAAATGAGACTGTACATGGTACTGTATTAGCTGGAGAAGAAATTCCATTGACTGATTTGAATGTAGATAATCTTCTGGAAAGTATGGAAATTGTAGAATTGTTAAAACAGTGTATTAAAGCTGTTTGTTCTTCTTGTGTTTATTGTAACCATGCTAGACATATAGCTGTTAATGGAAAACAACTCAGCCTTCATATATTAGCAGAACATAGATTTCAACCCCAACATCCTGCAATAGTTATACATCAACAGCAGTTTATTGAAAAATTAAAAAAGAATTTAAATAGTTTAGAATCTTATTATATGAATTTAACTTCTTATAATAGTAAAGAAGGTACCTATAATACTTCATCTGTAAGTGTATACGAGTGCTTTCATTGTAGATTTGTTTCTACTACTCACAAAGAACTCTATTTACATAATAGAAAAATGCATCAGAAACCAATTTTAATATGTATAATGTGCAAATCGACATTTTACAGTTACAGTGAATTATTATGCCATTTATGTCCAGGAGTATACGCACCTAATTTTAATATTCAATATCGCTGCTGTTTATGTACACTGTCTAATTTACCATCAGCATTCAGATTGATGGTACACCTCAGAAAACAGCATCACACTTGTGATGTTTGTTTAGAAATTACGGGTAATCAACAACGCTTATCAAATCACGTATGGAAACATAAATTACACCATTTATGTTATAGATGTGGTATAGCATATCGAAACAAGCCAGATATAACAAAACATCTTTTTTGGAAACATGGAACTGAAAGCATTCTTTGTAAAAAATGCTTACAAAAGAAATGGCCTCATATTTATCATTTTTGTATTCCACCTACAGCATTTGCTTGTGAAGAATGTGGGTTAAACTTTTCTAAAGCTGTTGCTCTAAAAGTTCATAAAAGAATTCATATCAATGACTTTCCATATACATGCTTTGAGTGTACTGAAAAATTTATTTCAAAAAAGTTATTGACTAAACACAGAGAGAGCCACAGAGAACCTTCAGTTTCATCTCAAGTTGTAACAAGTGTGAATAATGTTTTATCATCCTTAGATGTCAATATTGATAGTTATAATATGGAAACTGAAAAAAATAATGCAACACAATCACCACCTGATACAGTTATTAAAACATTTAAAAAAGTTGTAGATGTTTATGATCTTCCTCCATTAAATTTATCAGATAGTGATAGTGAAATAGAAGATGATAAAAGCAAGGAAAACAAAAAGATTGAAAAAATTCCTAATCAGATTGAAAATAAATTCAACAAGACTCTTGAAGTTGTAATAGATTCTCAAACTACAATTTTACCTAATACAGATGTTGTTGATGTTGAAAGAAATGACGAAGAAAAAAAACAGGAAGAGCAAATAATGGATGATATATGGGATAACTTTAAATCATATACAGCTAGTTTAGAAAAACAAGAAGTTTCTAATTTAATACTGGTGGAAACTGATACTATTAGGAAACAAAAATCTAATGCTGAAGAGTTATATAAACACATTGAACCAGAAATTCTTAAAAATGTGATTTTGAATGATCATGATTACTGTATTACATATTCAAACATGCTTGAAAATCAATCACTTTCCAAGAATTCAGTAAAAACTTATGAAGATGTACAAATTAAAGAAAGTTTTGATTTTAAATTAGAAAGAACACTGAAATCTGAGCTAACTAATATACAAAACAATGAAAGTGATTTGTGCAAGAAAAAAATTAAGTTTTTGGAAAAGAAAAAAAAAAGTATAACCTCATCCAGTGATTCCTCTAGTGATAGTGATTCCAGCAGTTGCTCCTGTGGGACTAATTGCAGCTGTAGTAGCTCTTCGTCAAGTAGTACTTCTACTTCCAGTAGTAGCTCTGATTCTGATA
This sequence comes from Torymus tubicola, assembly GCA_035583055.1. Taxonomy (NCBI): domain Eukaryota; kingdom Metazoa; phylum Arthropoda; class Insecta; order Hymenoptera; family Torymidae; genus Torymus; species Torymus tubicola. Next base: position 8,792 of record JAWWEQ010050549.1, read on the forward strand.
GTTCTGTTTTAGAGAATTCATCAAGAAAAATAAAATTAGGCCAAGAAAAATGCAAAAGAGCAAAAGAACTAATTAAAAAAAAAAAAGAAAATGAGAAGAAAGAAATCGTAGACTGTGAAGAAAAAGTTTTGGAAAATAGAAATAGTGAAACAAATCAAAGTAATGATGTGAAGAAAATTGAAACGACAAATTTGATAACTTCTAAGCAACTTGTGATATTGGAATCTGATCTTGATACAACTGAAACTGAAACTGATGAAGACTTTTATGATAAACATCCTCAACAATCAGCAAATAAATTATTAAGTGAGAAACATAAAAAATTAAAAATTTTAGCTAGTCCTATAGATTTATCCCAATCTGTTGCAGTAAATAATGGCATGATTAATAGTGATAAAATAATGCATTCACCTAATTTAGCCCCTATTCTAGAAAATGATGTAGAAACAATATCATTAAAAAGAAAAGTTAAAACTAAAAAACACAAAAAAGAGAACCGAGGCAGAGCACAAAATATTTCAAAAATGAATAAATCAATGAAAGTAGACATTCCAAAATCAGTTCATAAAAAGAAAATATTCTGTTCATTACTTACAAGTGCAGCAAGATCTTCTACATCATTTAAATCATCACTTTTTAAGAAAAAGAAAATTGTTAATTCTGAGTCACCAAAGTTACAAAAAACTGTAAGTTTTGAGAGTAATGAATTCAATATAGATGTTAAAAGATCATCAAAACGAAAGCGAATACCAAAACGTTTTTATGGAGATTCTAGTGACGAAGAGAATCATAAACAAGAAATGTTAAAATGGAGAAGGGTTGATGTACCAGTGAAAGAAATAATGCAATTACCTTCTACTAGCAAGATTAATTATAAGCAAAATTTTCAACATTTAGATTATGAGTTATTACCTTTTGAACAGCAAAATTTACTTTTTCAACAAAATCAACAATTACAGCTGGATAAAAAACAATTACAACAAAAACTCCAACTGCAAAAAGAAAATGATACAAAAGAGATTTATAATGCAAACACAGAACTAATTACTGGTTCTGAAAGCGATTTAGGTGAACAAAGCAGTGGTGAGTCAGGTGATTCAGATAATAATATTCAAAATGAAGGAAAAAATTTACTCTCTTTATCTCAAGGAAATATTTATTCTCAACATTTATATAATGCAGAACGTCCTAATAATTTATACTGCTACTGTCAGTGTCCATATGATGAAGTATCAGAAATGATTGCATGCGATGGAGATCACTGTGAGATAGAGTGGTTTCATTTCGAATGTGTTGGTATAATGATACCTCCAAAAGGTAAATGGTATTGTCCAGATTGTAGAAGAAGTTTAGGCATACCTGATGAAATAGAAGAATTAGCGAATGAAAATGTAAAATAAACAATGCTTTTGAAGAGCAATTTTTTTTTAATTACTAAACGTTCTTAAAATAAAAATAAAAATGCTTATGACGAACATTTTTATGCTGGATTGCTCTTTTTCTTAGATTTTACTATGAATGCAACAACAAAATTAAGAGAAGATAGCATCAAAAGTGTGACATAAAATATATATAAACCACATTTCATGTTGATATTTTTCTTAATACTGACATTATATAGGTGTTTGTACATAAACCTTGTAAATATGCTCTAGAGTTTCTATGATATTGCACAAAGTTAATTTTTGTGTAAATTTCTTTGTATTTCTGTTAATAATAAACCAATGTAAATTTATATATTAGATAAAATAAATATACATACATGCATATGTACATGTAACATTCACAATTAAACAAAGGAGATGTCCTATTGTCAAAACTAATTAAATCAAATTATTAGCTGTATTTGTAATTTCGTCATTTAAAATAAATATATTTTTTTATTTCAATGTAAAATTACTTTTATAATATTGATAAATATCTTAATTTGACTAAAAATTAAAAATTTCAGAACATTATTTGAAGTTTTGTAGTAAATTAAAGGATTACATTAATAATAATTTTACTGTTATACATACTATATATTAAAATATGGTATATTTTTTTTAATTAAACTTGCCAAATGTAATTTATAACACTTTTCAAAATAATTACTATAACTATAATCTATTTAAAATAGGCATATGTGAATATATTTCTTAAGTTAAAGTTCAAAGTAGGTAAATAAATAAGTAGAGTTTTAAAGAATAGTTCTAGCTGAATCCTAATTTTTTATATTACCTTATAATATTTTGTTCAATATATAGTACTTGAAAAAAATTATCAAAATTACACTATTACATTACTAATTATTGTAATTCATTATTATTATTGATATTTATAAAGATTCTATAATGACACTAAAAGATTCACTTAAGATTTTCTACTTTTTATGTATTATTACATAATAGAATATTTTTCCAACTACAGTTTTTATGAATTAGCTCAGCACCTTATAATTACATTGAAAAAAAAATTTTGAAGTTATATTACAGAATGCTAATTACATCCAATTTTTCGTTATTCTCATTCGATTTTATTATTCTTCTTTATGAAAAATAAAAGTACGAATATTTTAAAGAAAATCAATCTAATACAATTGAGAAAAATGTAAAAATGAAAAATATGTGAAGAAAATAATAATGTGTCGGTATAACAATATCATATAT
>JAWWEQ010050550.1:0-11435 GCA_035583055.1 Torymus tubicola
CCTACTACAATTAATAAAAATGGTAGTAGATACAGTAATACGAGGTTACACATTACAAAAACTATATGGATGCTCCAAACATCTTTTTGGATCAATTTTCACCTCCATAACACATCTACTAGTAGTATTAAATAAGTTCGACGAACAGCAGAAAAAAATAAAAGCAATAATGAATTGAAAGAAATAATAGTCACCATACCCACCATATCTGTACCATCGAGAAAAGAACACAAATCTGAAGAACATGAACTACAAGAATTAAAACCAAGAAAGGCTGTAAACCTTAGACCATTACCTCCCCTTCCTAAATCACCACCTATCGCATCAAATACTAAGACGCCAACACCCTGACCAAAAAAGGAATTACAATTATTTGCATTCTAACTCACAAAAAGAAAAAATATTATTATTTGAATCATTCCCTATATATATTTTTTTTTCATCAACTTTTAATTGTACTACAATATTATTTAATACCCACATTATTTCTAAACATAGTTGAACAATAACTTTGTTTTATAAAAATATAAGAAAACAAAAATCAAATATTACTGCGCTAATTTTAAGATTTAATATATTTAGCAAATAAAATTGTACGATACTAATTCTAATTTAAAAATAATAGAATATGAAATTGCAATTGTTACAACTTTTTACACTAAAAAAGTAATTATCATGTATTCACTTTTATAAGCGTTAATTAAGATTAAATTATTGTAATATTAATCCATAATTTTGGAAAAATGAGTTTTAACCAAAAAAAAAAAGAAAACGAACGTCTCTGCATAAGTCTAGACGATTATTATTTATATATATATCACTCATAGGTAATAGTATAATCTTTCATAAATTGCCATTTAAAATTTAATGCGATAGAAAAATTGTCAATACACTTGTAACATAAAATTACTGATGCTAACAAATTATTTCTACTTGTTGAATCTCTACGACATTCAACAGTCTAAGGGGGGAGGTGTTACGTCCGTGACGTATTACTTAAATACTCCTATCAGTAATTTTTTGAAAAGAAAATGATGCGATTGCGAATTCCTACGATACGCGCAATATGACACACTTCTTCTTAAAATTCATTTTATACACACAACGATTATACTTTGTAAGCACTTTTATTTAACGCGATTCTAATGCGACCATTTAAAATTTCAAAATAAGATGATCTCGATCATCTTTAACCCAAATAATTATTGTATAAATGAGGCAAAGTGCACCACCCACGTCAGTCATTCAGGAAAATTAAACAGAGAACTCCGTCGGCCCCTGTCGAAAAACGAGGGCAAATCAAGGAAATATAGTTAAGTGCAATAAGTTTTCAACCAGGAAATAAGAAGAAACTCAATCAACGACAACTATACAAGAAGTCGCAACACATTCGTAGAACACATTGTAACGGTAAATAAAATAAAATAATACATATAAAAAATACTACAACCAATTTTTATAGACAATCATCCTTTTTCCTTTCCTGAATTCCAAGACTTAACAAAGGAATAGATACTTTGTAAAAATTTCTTTTTCAGATTTACAGCAGTAATCATTAATAGATGACATCCAGACATTTTCTGAAAAGCGTTCAGCTTTTCTTTTTTTATTGTTTTTTTTTTCTTTTTTCTTTTTCTTGTCTCTCTTGCTTCATGGTTTACGTGTTAATTATTCTGAAAATGTTTTTAATTTGTACCTACAACTCTACGATCGAACTATAAGATATTATGTTTTTTCTAGCATAAGAAGATATTTTCCTAGAGCATTAATGAATGATACAAATAAACAAATCAATTACAAATACAAAATATACAAAATGCGAATTTGCTTATTTGAAAACGCAGTATTTTATCTAAGAAGTACATTTATTTTAATTGCTAGACAGAAGTATAGTTATTAGTGTACCTGACAATAGAATTTAGCCGGACACCAATTCCAAGTTCAGTGAGGCAGTGTAAACAGTTCTCACATGGATCGCCGCAAGCCATTGGAAAAATGACCTGAATTATTTAGACAATTAATAACTGTAAATATTTTATCATGAAAATCTACTTATTTGAATAAAAACTAATTTATGAAAGATTTGCTCACTTAAGGATTTATCTAATTTTAATATTTATATATAATTTTTAATAATTAATTTATTAATATTCATATTATTAGATTCTGTTATGACTGGCACGTGTGTGTGTTCATTTGTGTACGAGCATCTCCGACACGCACTACACACTGTGGCGTACACGACTAGTACACACCAATATAATCAAATATCTTTCTATATTATATAGGCGTAAGCCTTATAGGTGAACGTAGTCCCTCCACTGTCCCCTCCACTTTCCTATTTTTTGCTCCTCCACTTTTTAACGTTAAATTCGTTAGAAAATTACGTTATTTCTCAAACTTAGTTAGATCATTCTCCCTCCACCGGCCCCTCCTCCGCCCTCCACCTACCATCCTCTCCATCATCCCCTTCACCATCAGACGACAGTTCAAATACTGTGAGAAATCACATGAGATTTTTCAGTACGGCGTATTACAAGCACATTGTTGACTACTTACTTCGCTTAATATAATATTATCGGATATATTTTTCCTCACCACGATTGAGGTACTCTTGTAAGCACGTTAAGTTTTTAATTGTATTTTACTTAGATTTTATATATGGAAAATAATGATAATTAAATACGATTTAAGTACATGCTATAATAAAATAAAATTATCAACAATAATTGGTCTTCCAGTAAACCTAAATAAAACCATGGAACTCATCGCCAAGAGCCCTAATACTCTTCACTAATTCTTCCACTTGTGATTATTTGTGTCTTCACATCGTGAGCAAATAATCCAGTTATTCTTAGACGTCTACCATTATATATTCCTTATGTAATAGTTATATTTCTAATTAACATAACAATAGCATTTACTTTTAATTTTAATTGATGAAGCGGAAGACCTATACAATATTGTTAAGGGTAATATATAATATATAATATTGTTAAGGGTAAAGTACAGTTAAAAAAAAACTATTTTTTTAAATAAAATATAAATTGTTATAGACCAACATATTTAACATAAAAAAATATAATTTTCTGCCAATTTCGATGGATTTTTATGCATTAGAATTGGATTTATCCCCAAAACTACTATTAAAATAGTATTTAATTCAAAACACTCCCTGCGTCTCAAAATTTGTTGTAACTTCCTGGGGTTCTAAGTTCATATTTGTGGCACCGACTACTGAAAATCCTTCAAGAGATAATTAATTTTAAATTAATATTTTTTTATACAGTCAAATTAAGTAAATTTAATTTGACTTAAAATAAAAAGAATAAAAATTTATTAAATTTTAATAACAATTTAATCTTGAACTAAAACTAAAAAAACCAAATCAATAAAATCTTTTCTAGAAAAGTTTCTAAATTAGTTCCAGAATATGAACAAGAAAAATCAGTAAAGTGCAGAAAAATTTGAGGCACAGGGAACATTTTGAATATCATACAATTAAAGTATTAGAAAAATGCATTTAAAGATAAACATAATTTAAAAGTAAGATTTATCCCTGGTGACAAGTTTGGTTATGTTTACTGCCTTTTTTTAACTTAAAAATCTTCTGCCTCATGAAAGGAATCTTTTTTTTCTGCAGCTGCCCATATTTTTTCTTCGCAAGTACTGCTATCCTTTGTGTTGTTGCTGCTTCTGACTCCCTCAACTCTCTTACAGTGTCCCGCTGCTCAGCAAATCTGGAAATACTTGGATGAACTTCACCAATTGTCAATGCATGTTTCATCAACTGAGTCTTTACAAGAGAGTTTCTTTTTCCTGGAGACAAATACTTCCAGATAATTTCTGCTGCTTTCACTTTCATGGCCCCTGAAGATCCTGTGAAATTTATTTCACACTCTCCTGAAAAATTGTGTTTTGCTTCTCATTCAATAAATTCTTTAGAGTTTGGCTAAAATGTGCTACGTCCTCTGACGTATTAGCTAATATTACATCAGTGATTTTTCGGGATTTAAAAACGATGATTGTAAACATAACAATACGCGAGCGTCTCATTGCAGCCAAAGAAATTTGCTATCAGCATTTTTCGGGAGTCCGAAATACTCGATGTGTATTTCGACACCAGGATGACATGCGCTTTAGCTCGACGCAAGTGAGGCATCAAGAACGATGACCTTGTAGTCAGCATTTTCCAAATGCGTAAAAATTGACCTACATGAGAATTTAAGCGATTTAATATTTGTAAAGGAAATTATATGTTTTCAAATTATTATCAAATTTTATAAAATATTTGTAATGAATCTGGATTATAAACTCCGTACAACTCCGGCCGCCAATAGGAGAAATTGTAATCGTAAGCCTTAATCAGTAAGCACAATTCATAAATTATATTTATAATTCAATCGTATTAATTAATCGTCATTCAAACAAGTGTATATCGAAATAATAATATAAAAAAATAGACATCAACCTTATACATTTTATTGTAAATCACATCAATCAATAATGAGTTCAATTAGAAATAGCAGCAGTGTATTTTATTTCAACGACCTTCACAGATAAAAATGTAATATAAGTACTGTAACGGCAGACGCGGGAGAATATTTCACGCAAATAATATTCTCCCGGCGCGCGAAATAGGAGCTCGAAGCTGCGAGCAGTGTAGCCAGGTTGTGGCGATTAATCGCCACATTAACACGGGTTTTAATTACTGTATATATTTGTTTACTGGCCACACTGGCTGCGAGTCCGCGCAGGTAAACATGAGTGCGGACGTAAACATCGGCAACCTTGGCGAGGGCCTCGGCTGCCGATGTATGCTCGCAGGCGAGCTTTTCAAGTCAGTTTTTCGGCAACGTTCCTGCCGCGCGCACGATAGAGAAAGAGAATTTGTGCGAGAGAAAGATACAAAGAAGGAAAGAGAGAGAGAGACAGAGAGTGATAGTGAGTGGTTACGGTGCGCTGACACTACTACCAGGAAAGCGGCAAGTTTTCCTTGTCCAGAAGGAAACCCGGCGGAACGACCAGCGAGCCGCCGTCTCCTCGCCGTCCGGAGTGTGCCAGGAGGAGAAGAGAGTCAGAGAAAGAGCGCGACAGAGAACATCACGCCTATCTACTATTGGTAAGTCCTGGCCAGGTACCTTCTGCGCGTAGATTGCGAGCGCGCTCGTCGGACGCCGATCGTCCGGCGCATACGTCGAGCAAGGCCAGCTGAGACGCGCGCGAGTATCAGCCGTACGCGGCGGTCGATACGCTCAGCCCGGGCCGACAGAAAGCGCAAGCCGGTGCACGTGCTGTTGCGTACACTTGCACCGCAGCTCTACAGCCAGCGCGGGCACACCACCCGGCGTAAGTATTCGTGCGTGTTAGTTTATCAATCGATCGGAGAAACGATTGTATTTCGGCCGCGACGGCCCTTACTTTAATAAACACTTTATGATTTTTTATCCATAAACAGCGTTTATCGTTTCTATTCATTTGAGCGGTTCCCTTTCCCCTTCCGCGCGGAATCCTTCACCCGTGCGTCGGTGAATCGAACCCCGCCGCCGCCGCGGGTGCACTGTACCTTAGACAGCGTTCATATCTGGGCGGTCGGGAAGCGCGCTCTGTCGAGAGAGAAGCGCGGCGAAGAAGCCGCGCGTTGTATACGGGCGCGACGGCCGACGGATAGACATCGGCCGTCGGATCGCAGAGAGAGTCGCCGCGGGTTGGCACTATCCAGTGCTCGGCGATACTGATTTGTGCGGCGCCGTTCATCGGCAATTCCGCTTCGGAGAGTTGCGGCGAAATAAGCAAGCAAGCGAGAATTAGCCCGTTACAACTGGCCCCCTGAACGTGTGGAAATACGAACGTCGACACACATGAGCGTGCGGGGATAAATTTTCTCTTTGAATTTAAAGAAAATTAGATTTGGAAGGGGAGTAATTTCGACGCGACGGGTGGTGCATATCGTCGCGGGAAACGAGTGCGCGAACGGAAAGCGAGAGAACTGTGAGCGAGGGTGCGTGTATCGAAAAAAAAGAAAAAAAGGAAAAAAAGGTATATAAATAGTTTTTTTGTAAAATCGATTGATTGTTTTTTTTAATTACTTGAAAATTGTTTTTCCGATTAATTACTAAGTGATCGAAGTTAATTAATTTTTTTTAAGTAATTAATTTGCTTCTTCTTCTTTTTTTTTTTCCTTAACATAATTTTTTTATAATCTGATTTTTTTTGGTCTGCGATATTGTTTTTTTTTTATATAAGATTAATACGTCAGAATCGTTTTTCTGAATTTACAGAATCGTCCTCGCTTCGGAAAATTGCGCTTTTGGGAATAAGTTTGTTTTTTTTTTTCTTTTCCGCAAAATTTGTTTTTTTTTAATTCCGTTAATATCATTAGAAAAATTTAAAAAAAAAACATACTATCGGGTAATTCTCATCCCCTGCAAGCGACAATCAAGCGAGGCCGACAAAAATTCAACCCGGCCGTGACAAGACGTGTAAATCACGACCGGGAGAGAATTAAACGCGCACACACGCACTCGACGGAGTGTATCTGGTTCGGCGCGATACAATTTTATATTATTATTAATTTTTTTTGTATTTTGGTGCGCCCATCGAGCCTACGCGTGTCCGATAGCCGCATACAGATACACTCCGGAAGAGAGAAAAGGGAAAAGAAAATCCCTAATTATAAATTAGCGCGGCTAGTACGTAAGCCAGCGAGAATTAGCCCGTTACCACTGGTCGAAAAACTCCGCCGAAAAACTCCGCCGAGCAGGAAAACTCGGCGTTATCATGTCAGGCGATGCTTTGACAGCCCTAGATAACTGGTGTAGGTGTTTAACAGAGGAAGAGACACTCCGTTACGCCGAAGCTCTGGGACTAAAACCAGACGGCGGCACCTTCCAAAGGCTCGCCCGGATCAACAAGTGGTTGTCCGGGGAATATTCGGCGAGCGATTTCGTCGACATCGTCGCCAAGGACGAGCACTCGGCTTACGTAGAGTGGAGAAATGCTCGATGGACGTTGCTGGATAGGACGTCCGGAGCGGTGCACGATATTTCATGGGCAAATTTGTCGACTGACGAACCATATCCGCTCGAGGCTCTAAAAACGACAGAATAGTCGATGAGAACCTCGAGCGTAGTCGAAGAATGACAGAGGCTAGGATCGTAGAGCAAGAAAGCGAAGAGGACGAAACATCAGAGGAAGATGTTCGGAAAAAGAATAGCTGGCGACCGGAAAAGTCCCACCAAGAGACAACAGAGCGTACGGAAAATACGCCAATTTGCCCAGAACCAACGACGTTCGAGATGGCCAGCGCGGACGGAACGACTTTCTGAATACCAGCAGACTGGGCGACGTATATGATGGCCGTAGACACTAAAATTGAAAGTATCGAAGAATTGCTTCGTAATACTGTCATCAGCGTTACGCCAAACCCAACCCCGTTGAACACAGCACGAGGCTGGAAAGTTCGGAAACGTCGACGAGAAGGGTAACATTTGAAGATTCAATACCCACCTTGCGGCCGCAAGAGGACTTACCGCCGAATTGCCAACAACAGAGGCGAACGGCGAGAGACAGATCTAATATGCCAAATTTGGATCTGTCACTACATCCAGCGGTACCCCCAGCGGCCCGAGGAAGGGCTCTGGGGAGGGGATGGATCTCAGAGTTGACCAGCAAACGCTAACGACTCTGAGATATCGCGCGCAAACCCACCGTCTCTAGCGAGCGATTGGAATCGCACGATTGGCGGAACACCCAAAGAGCATTGATACGTTCCTCGAACGGGTAGAAGAGAATTGGGTCCTCGCCAAGCTGACAGAAGGCGAAGTGCTAAGTGCTCTCCCAGAATTATTCGTAGGAGTAGCCGGCACCTGGGTGAGATCCAACAGGACAAGTTGGACTACCTGGGAAGTTTTTTGCCGACGAATCCGGCGGTGGTGCGGAGTAACCAACCATGTGCAGCAAAGGTTAGCACACGTGTCGCGAGGCCATAATGCTTCATCGAAATATGAAGCCAAGACTACAACAGCTCATCCGGAGAAGTGATTTCGATGACATCGAAACACTACTCGATCTGGCGATGGAAGCTGAATCGGCGGTAGATGCTGAGAAATCTTTCAAGCCTCCGCCGCCGCCAGAGTCTTGCGTTTACGCAGAATGGGCGTATAAGCCACGCTATCAGGCGAGCCAGCCTAAAGCCAAGGTGGCCGCAGTAGAGACGAAACCGGCGCCGATAGCGTCGGTGGCAACCCCGCCATCCATCGAGGATACAATGGCGATGTTTTCCAAGATGATCCTCGATGGGATGCAGAAAATGCAAGCACAAACGTCGGCGGCGAATCCGCCGCCGAAGGCACGAGAAAGGAAAGTTCGTCGAAACGCTCTGACAGAAAGGCGTCGAAAAGAGAGCGACGGCCAAGTTCGAGTAGCAGCTCGAGCGGAGACAAGAAAAATCGGCGTCAGGCGAGAAAACCCAACCCAACCCAGCCCAACCCAACCCGCCGAAGTCGACTCTGCCGAAGGAAGCGCTTTTAGCTGCTACGGCTACGGTGCGCCCAACGTTATACGCCGTAATTGTCCCTAAATGTACGAGAAACGGGCGGCAGGCGAAGTGAGAGCGGAGAACGCTCCGCCTGCCAATGTCACCGCACCCTAATCGGCCCAGCCGAGTGAGCCAGCAGCGGTCAGGGGAGACAACGAGACAGACCGCGAGGAGAGATGGTGGCTCCAAGTATCGGTTGGAAATTATCGGTTGCGCGCTCTCTACGACACAGGAGCGTCGCGTACGGTGATGAGCACAGTAGGCCTGCAAATAGCCACGGCACTGAGACGGCTGTTGACACCGAGCTATGGCCGACGCGCCAAGGTAGTTGGCGGCCTCACTGCCACGATCGCTGGCTACGTAGAACTCCCGTTTGAAGTGGCGGGAGTGAAACGTGAGCTCCGGGTAGCAGTTGTACCTGATGATGCAGTAGACTGTTATCTCGGAGCAAATTTTGCGAGGGCATTCGGAACTATGCACGACCCGGTGAACAACCAGCTAGTTGTCACCGCATCCGGAAAGCGAGTCGATCTGGAAGTTGCCGGGGTCGTGCTGACAGAGCCTCTCGCGATCTCTTCCATCGGCCTGGAAGAGATGAGAGAAGCACAGCATCGTGAGATGATGGAGCTTGTGGAGAAGATACTGGGCGGGAGCGACGAAGCTCTCGGATGTACCTCGTGGATGAAACACCACATAGATGTGGGGAGTGCACGCCCCATAAAGCAGAGGTATTACCCGGTATCGAAGAAGCTCGAAGAAGATATGCACCGCCAGGTGATTGAAATTTTGGAAACTGGCGTGATCGAGCTCTCTACAAGCGCTTGGTCGAGTCCGGTAGTTATGATCCGAAAGAGCAATGGCAAGTATCGCTTTTGCTTCGACTTTCGCAAGTTAAATGCAATTTTGAAAGCCGATGCATACCCTTTGCCATATATGGATGCGATACTACGCAAGCTGAAAAGTGCGCGTTATATATCGACGCTCGACCTCAGCTCGGCGTATCATCAGATTCCGCTGACGCCGGAATCACGCGAGTTGACGGCATTCACTGTAACTGGATTGGGACTTTACCAGTTCACGCGAATGCCGTACGGCCTGCCACAGGCCCGAGCGACGTTTCAACGGCTCGTCGACAAAGTCATCGGGCCTGAACTCGAGCCATACGCTTTCTCATACCTCGATAATATTATCGTCGCGATAGAAACGTATGAATAACATGTGAAATGGCTCGAGCGAGTCCTCCAGCGGATCAAGGAGGCAGGGTTGACAATCATCCGCGAGAAGAGCGTATTTGGCAAGACAGAAGTCAAATACCTTGGTGTGCTCCTCAACCGTGACGGGTTTCGGCCAGATCCTGAAAAGATCGAACCCGTAATCAACTTTCCGGTACCGCAGAATCTGAAGCAGCTCAGATGCTTCATGGGTATGTCTTCATGGTACCGGAAATTTCTGAAGGACTTCGCTACTCTCGCCGAGCCTTTGACGGCGTTAACGAAGAAGGATAGACGATACGAATGGGACGACACGCAACAAGAGGCATTCGAGAAGACAAAAGACAAAAGCCCTTATCGCCTCAGCCCCCGTCCTTGCACGTCCATCTTTCGACGCTAGTGACACTGGAGTCGGAGCAGTGCTACTACAAGTGATCGAGGGGCAAGAGCACGTGCTGGAATTTGCCAGTCGAACGCTGTCCGCGGCTGAACGCAATTACAGCGTGACTGAGCGCGAGTGTCTTGCTGTGGTATGGGTGATTCAGAAATTTCGCCCATACATCGAAGGCTACCATTTTTTGGTAGTTACGGACCACAGCAGTCTTCGGTGGCTGCACAGTTTACATAGCCTCACCGGAAGGCTAGCGAGATGGGCACTCGAACTTCAAGGTCACTCTTTCGAGGTAGAGCACCGAAAAGAAGCGTTAAATCACGTACCGGACGCTCTATCTCGCATGTACGAGGAGGAGGATGACCTTGAAGTGAGCGCTAGTACGTGGGCGGACGGTACCAAGGACGAATGGTACCAATCCTGGCTCGATGAGGTAAAACGTAACCCGACCACTCATCCACGATGGAAAGTGATTGGGGGCGTTTATTCTACTATCTCGCAGATTTGTTAATTACGAATTATTAACACATATGCTACAACTGTATTCTGATTTTGTCATAGCATATAAATAAAGACAAATAAAAACAGTAAATAATTTTAACTAATTTTTAACAGTTATTCACTGTTATTAACATTTACAATTTACGACAGGGTCGGAATTCAAAAATTCTTCTACAGTTTTTTATAATTTCTCATATTTATTAATATTTTCTTACAGTTTTTTAATACTTATTAACATAACATTTGATTATAATGTTTTCACACTTTTTTACATTTATTAACATTTTATTATACTCCTTCTTACACTTTCTTACAGGTTTTTATAGTTTTTCTATACACTCAGATTTGTATATGATTAAAAAAAAAATTTTATGAACTGCAGGGAATTATAAAAAACAAAAGAAAAAATATATAAAAACTGCAACAAAGAGTAAATAAGTGTAAAAGAGGCACCAAAGTGTATATAAGTATAAAAATATGTAAAATATGTTAGAAATACAGTATTAAACTACATTTTTATTATACTTTACACATTTTTACACTTTTCTACACTTACTAAAACAATTTATTACATTATATATACTTTTTTACAACAATTATATAATTTTTCATTTCCATCGAAAAATATACTGTTAATTATTATGTTAAGATGCTAATTCTGAATACATTGTATATTGACGCAGGAATAGTACTACGACCGATAGAGGAGAATATAATAAATAAAAAGGAAATAAATTTGGAAAGGAAGAGAAAGGAGAGGGCTCTAGCACGATTGCGGTGTGTACTATTCTTG
>JAWWEQ010050551.1:0-11435 GCA_035583055.1 Torymus tubicola
TATCTCCACCTTTATGTATGTAATCAAATATATATTTTATACTTTGAATACTGGCGCAATATTCTACATTAATATGATAGTTATATTTGTTTAGTAAGAAGCTATTATAAGGTACTACCATAAAATTATCTTCTGGAATTAAATGACTATTATTTTTAGCTTTATACGTAAAATTTTCTCAGGTATTATTTCTTCTCCTATATTTTGGATCATCATTCTTTTTATATTTTGCGACTTATAATAGAAATTATAAAGAATTGATCTGCCTTCTGGTTGGCGGTGAAAAGATAGACTTTTTATATACCTTTATATACTTATAATATACGATTTACTTTTCCTTTGTTGAAATTCGAAGATGTTTTGTTTGTTATGGAAAGCTTCTTTAGAATACATTTATGTACATAAGACAATATGATAACAAAATTAATCTTGGTGTCCTACAACATCATCTTTGAGGGGCGGCTGAGGGAGAGCACGAGGGGGAGCACTAGGGGCAGTGAGGGACGGTGAGGGCGGCTGACACCACAAAAAGCACTAACAACTATATAATATAGGAAGATATATAGGGTGTGTCAAAAGTTCCGGGACGGCTGGATAATTTAAAAAATAAGCATGACGGAGAAAAATGACTTAGACCAAAGTTGTAGGTCTTGACTTTGAAATTACTTTAAAGTAAAGACAAGATTCAATCTAAAATATCATCAGGTCACTCAGAAAAAATCCCACAACTTTAGTCTAGGTCCTTTCTCTTTTTAAATTACAAGCTTTTTTAAACAAAAAAGGAAAATGAAAATGTTTAAAAAGTTTTAGCGGTTAATCCGGATGGGATTGTGGGATGTCCCTTTTTGTAATGATATGCGACCACTTTTGATACATGATATATCAAGTTTATTTAATGGTCACCTCCGAGAAATCAAGTCAATATTTTAAGTTTACGTAGCAGTCAGTTTCAAGCGACCACATAAGAATTTCAATTGTACCGAACACTCGACTCCGAGCGGCAACATTAAAATTTTAAGTTTTCCGGATAGTAATTACCTATATATTTTTTAAATTCATTGTTAATAATGAAAGGAATAGGCCATCTTATATTGTCCATCTTGGATTGGCCATTTGGCGTCAGGCATCTGGGATAGGCCTTCTTGGATTGACCATATTGGATAGATCATCTTGGAGCGTCCAGATCAGGTGGGCCAGTTCTGGTCGACCAGTTCGGATCCGACATCTTGGATCGGCTATTTTTCATCTGTCATCTTGCGTCGGACAACTTGGATTGGACATTTCGGGTCTACCATCTTGGATTAGCAATAAGGGGCACTGAGGGGAGCGTGAGAGGGGGAAATTGAGGGTCGGTGAGGGGGGTTGAGGGGGATAATGAGGGGCACTGGAATATTTCAAAACTAAGAGATCTAGACGGATTATAACGTTAAATTGAGGAGCAATGAGGGGGAAGCATTGAGGGGCGATGAGGGGGGGGGGAGCATTGACGGAGGATGAGGGGGATGAGGCCAGTCTGATTAGCGGAATTTTCCTTACAACTATATAATATATGGAGATATATACTAGGGGTACCCCCCTACTCGCTCCGCTCGTCAACCCCCAATTAGAAATTTGAAAATATTTTAATCGTAATCTAGAATATAATCTGTTAAATTTAGTGTGTTTCTATTTTTTCAAAGAAATATTTCCATTGAGCATGCACTTTATAGAGTACTCTATCTGCCTCAAGAATAGTATAATACGCATGTTCGGAGGAAAAAGCTTGCCCATTCTGGTCCGGTAGTACGCATACTATTTTTTTACGCATATATTACGAGAGCCAAAAATATGATATTCGCGTGTTTGAATCGTGAGCAAAAATGGTACTTTTGGTTATAGTAAAAAGAGGTTATCTCTACACCTCTATATCAATGTCTCGATCTCTATGTCTCTGTATTATGTCTCTATCTTTATGACTCTTTCTCTTCATCATGACTGTGTCTCTGTCTCTCTGACCCTGGCTCTACATCCCTGGGAGCGGCTTCATAAAAAGCTACGGCTTGTAGATATATTTTAACGTTATTTTGGGAAGCGGGGGGAAGTGGGGGGGGCGGATGGGGAGCAGCTAGGTCGTAAGAAAAAGGGCTTACAACTTATATAGTATAGGAAGATATACGGATATATGAGGCGTTTCACGTCAGCTGCCCCAGCTATACTTTTTGAGATATAACACGTTTTATACTTTTTGAAGGTGAAAATGGAAAATTTTGGGAAAACAGCCTACACCATTGGAAACCTGAGGAAAAAATACGTCGAAAACGCTTATCACATAATTTTTTTAAATGCATTTTTATATTGCAAACACAAGTTAGAAACAGCATGTTGCGACGCTCACGCGCCGCGCTGGAGCAACTGAAGTGAAACGCCTCATATATACGGATCAAAATAATAATACTTTCTTAAAAAAGCATGCGCACGTATCTCACGGATTATCTGAAAATTTAGGAGCTTATTAAAAGTCGAAAAATGGCCTATTTTTAGCTCTTTTTTTACCAATTTTAAAATGCTTGTCAAAAAGTGAGTTACCTAAAAAAAAGAAATTCTTCATTTTTTCAAGTGCTTTTCAACGAGGGATCCTAGGCTTAGTAATCACTAAGTTGGTCCATAACCTCAAAAATGCGAAGCATTTTTTTTTCAAATTTTTCCCATTTTCTAAACCATGTAGAATCGTCAATTTTTAATATTTTTGGACGTATTAAAAAATAGTTTTTTCGTCTTTTGAGGAGAAAAAAATTTTTTTTTACATATACAAAAATGTTAAATATTGACGGACATATGGCACTTTGAAAGTGACGATTTTCGCAATATCGCGTTTTTTTTACAATATTCAAGTACATTTTTCCATGCGTTACTGAATTTTTTTTTAACTAAAAGCTACTGGACTGTTTTGCCATAATGTTCTAAAATAAGGTTAACAAAGGCTGGAAGTCATGACATACCTCTATCCTTTTTACTGGAACTATTACTTCTATCATTTTCTCAATGTATTTTTCTGCGTTTTAATTATTTTTGAAACCTATTAACTTTGACATCTTCTAGAATTGTTAATTTTGTATCTTTTTGATAAACTTGAAATGCCTACTCTCTCGTTTAAAAGATAATCGATTTTCATTTTTAGTACGACAAATCGATTCAAAATTGACGGAGGTACCTAATTGGAAAGTTAGGTATTTGTCTGAAACACTAGTATTCGGGACGAATTGATATGCGTAACACAAGTTTCTAGACTTCTTACTTTGCTCTGGGACGTTCCGGAAATATTCTATATATATTGCAAGCTTCTAGGCTCCATTAAGGTCATTTTTGCAATAGGGAGATTATTTCTTTAGTCAGGATCGTTCTATAATATTTATATATGAACATTACAATGTTTTTCCAAAGTACGGAACAGCTCTCACTGTAGATGAGACCTTAAGAAAGTCTCCGAAAATTCCAGAAAGTTGCGTTGTAGATGTTTATATATATTTACAAAATGATTATATACTATAGTCTATAGTCGGGAATATGTGTAAATATATGGTGTTTGATGAAATGAATGACAGCGAATGTTTTAAGGTAGTCTGGTAACTTACGTTGAAAGAATCGAATTTTTTACATATTTCAAAAGTACTATAATTTAAGAATATATTGTATAAATTTTAGATCGAAATTCGAAATATTAATGAAGTTACAGCACTTATACCTAAACGCCTCGTTGTAACACGCGCTAAACCGGATGGCAGGTTTGTTTACTCGTTACTTTCATATCTGTTTCGAGCGTCGGATACCTTTGAGTATACTAAAAGATTAACTTATTCCATTAAATACATTTATTATTAAGCTCAGTTATATATAAATTTAAAACGACCAATCAGTGTACATTCGTTACTTAGTGTGACAACATCTTCGAAGAACGTGAAAATGGATCGGAAAGGAAAGAAACGCAATACCAGAACTTCTGGAGATGATGTTTATTATAGATTATCAATTATGAAAAACGAAAATTCAGTTAAAAAATGAAGAATGCTGTGTAGGCAACATCTTATCGTTGGATTTCCACGCATGAAAATCCGCAGCATTCCTTTTGCCCTGAGGGTCTAGATTCATGGTGTAATTATCAAAAATGCAAAGCCGAAAATAAAATATATACTTTTGTTCATCCGCCTGCTTTTGAAGAGATACTGCGAATATTTTGAAGCCTATTTACGAAGAACTTTCATCGAATGATATTTTGAAAAGATGCTTAGTAACACGCAGAACAACGAGGCTTTCAACCCTTGAGTGTGGAGTTTAGCACCAAACACATTCTTGTAGACTATAAGAAGAAAAAACGAAGAATTACTTTTTTTGTAAAAAACAGCTAAAAGTAGGCCATTTTTCGGCCTTTAAATGGACATATATTGGCTTCTAGGACACCTAGAGTGCTGAAATTTCGCAGATATTATTTTTTTCTTGGAATACAATAAGCTCCTAAATTTTCAGAAAACTCCGTGAGATATGTGCGCACGCTTTTTTAAAAAAGTATTATTTTGACCCATATATGAGTCGTTCCTGTACGTTTCGGTCATAACCGGTCGCAGGGGGTCAACCGGTTTCCTCGCTGATTTTTCTTGTGAATGTATACATAAAAAAGTGAGGAAGTCGCAGTATTAGCCCCCAATATCCAAATTTGGGTCAGCTACACTGCTGAATTTCGAAAAATCGTCAAAAAATGGATATTTTCGAAAAATTCTCTGAGGTTCATTTTTTGATCGATGTGAATGACTTAAGAAAGAATTTTTTAGTTATTTTGCCGAATTTTAGAACAAAAATTTGTGAAATAAAAATAGCGCAATGAAATTTCTACACAGAGTAAAACGTGAATCTTAATATTTTCATTTTTTGAGTCATCTTTCAAGCTCTGTAGTTTTTCGAGCTTTGTAGATATTGATATTGAGTAAGGCCTATTTTCTTTGTCTTAAAATGAAGTTTCATTTAACCCATTCATCGATTGATTTGATGTACTTCAAGCAAAGATACAACTCTTACAAAATGCTCGATTATCAAAAATCGCAATGTTGGCACCCCTGTAACTTTTTTCTATCAAAATCAGTTGGGCTCGGATTTAACGAAGAAAAAAAGTTTTATCATTCTAGAAAACGACCGAATTGGTTTCGTTAGTTTTTTGGACTTTTGCAAAAGTTTCGAATTTTTCAAAATGTGCGTTTTTCGTACACGTATCCATTAAGGGCGTGTTACACCTAGTGGCTTCTGACGCCAAAATCAGCTAAATCGATGGATTTCCATGGGTTTAAATTACTTAAAATTCAGTATTTATTGCCAAAAGAGTTGGAAATTTTAAAAATAGTTTATTAAATAATTTTAAAATGCTACAAACAACAACAAAATTTCATAAACTTTTAAAATTATACAATTAAAAGGGGCTTTTCAATTCTTAAAAATACTTAATCAAATAATTTTAATATCTCCAATTTTTTGCCCCATGAGAATGCATGGAATACTTTTTTTATAAGTCATTAGAAGTCACCAAAATTTATATTTCGATACTTACATCTACATGCATTGAAACAACCTTATTTTCAATAATTATAGAGTATGTATTTAGGTTATAAAGCTTATAACGTGATACATACAGACATGCAGTGTTAGGACCGCGATTATTTTAATCCGCACCGCGTGGTTATTATGTCTGAGACATGTATAGTATTGAAGTAAACACTAGAGTATGTCTACAAATACACCGCAGTGTCTGTTGTACTATATGAAAAGAAGATCGAACAATATTCATTCTCGGATATAAAAATCTTCTATGGAAAAAGAAACTGGACCGATACAGACGAGCTCTTATAGATATAGGAACAATGTTTAAAAAAATAGGATGGTAAAAATATATATCGAAATATAAATTTTGACGTGGATGCTCTAACGAAAAACTGATGCTCTGTGTTTTACGTATTAAAGGGGCACTTACCCATGGTGGCTTCTGATGCCTTTTAAAAAAAAAGTATTCCATAAATTCTCATGGGACAAAAGTTGGAAATATAAAATTATTTGATTAAGTATTTTTAAAAATTGAAAAGCCCCTTCTAATAGTATAATTTTAAGAGTTTTTATAATTTTTTGTTGTTTGTAGCATTTTAAATTATTTAATAAAATATTTTTTAAGACAAAGAAAATAGGCCCTACTCGATCTCAATATATAAAAATTACGAAAAACTACAGAGGTTGAAAGATGGCCCAAAAAATGAAAATATTTAGATTCACGTTTTCCTCTGTCTAAAAATTTTATTTCGTTATTTTTATTTCTGTTACGTCGTAGCCTGGTTGCTAGTCATTACTCACCGAGCGGATAGGGTGTTAAGGTTCGAAGCTTGAAGTTGAATGGAGTGTGCACTTCGACGTAAACACTTCCTCGAAGATTGAACAAATTTTCAAAATTACTAGCCCCGATGGCCTAACAACAAAAACAAATAAGAATGAAGCTAGACAGTTAGAAACCCTGCTCTTGGACAGGTCGTCAATACAAAAAAAATTAAAAAAAACACCTCCCCGAAATTCCGCGAGAGCAAGCCGACGCGAGCTATCGAGCGATAGCACACAAAAATAGAAATATAAAATTTTCATTAAATACAAATCGAAATGTATTATTTGTGATCAACAAAATATTCTAAACAAAAAAAATAATAAAGAACATTTTCATGCTTGCAAAAATATATATAAAATTCAATTTATTTGCTTCAAATAAAAAAGGAAAAAAATAGAAACTCTACTCTCTGTATTGAAGTGCGCAAAAAAACGATTACAATTTTCATTTAAAAAAATAAACGTACAAAAAATGAACTTCCTTTATTGCGCGCGCGTGAAAAAAAAATTACAATTTTTCAAAAAATAGAAACTGTACCTTCCTTATTGACATGCGTAACAAAAACGATTACAAATAAATTTTTTATATTTTTATTTTTCAAAAAATAGAAACTGTACCTTCCTTTATTGGCGTGCGCGCGAAAAAAAAAGATTACAATTTTTCAAAAAATAGAAACTGTACCTTTTTTATTAACATGCGCAACAAAAACGATTATAAATAAATTTTCTTAAAAAATAAACGTACAAAATGAACTCACTTTATTGACGTGCGCAAACAACAAACGATTACAATTTTCTCTTCAAAAAACGTACAAAAAACCGAACTTACTTTCCCGACTTAAACGTTTGCGGAAAATTACAATGTTTAACTTACAACTTACGCTTGTAGTAAGGAAATTATGTTCCTTTACAAAAACTTCAAAATTGTTCCAATTATGATTCTACACAAACTTATAAAAGTATAAGACCTTACAAAAATTAACACGTGATCAAGCAAAAAATAACTTGTAAATTTTCTAAACTAATTCAACCGGGATCCTCGATTTAGCTGGAAGTGTTGTTTCCCTTGTAGGTTGACTGGGACTCTTTTGCATTTTTGAAGTGAAGCTGTGTTAGCTAATCTATGACTGACGTGATTGGCCAGTTTGAATAGGATGTTGGCTTTCGATTGGCCAAACCACCCGTGAGAAATTTCTTATTCACCTCCACTGACCTACTGACTCTAAGTCTGCAGGCGTCACAGGATATCTTCTTATTTGTGGCACCTGAGACTTATATTCACATACACAAGTAGAAATAATTTCGCTGATATAAAATTTTCGTTTTCCTAAACTAATTTTCAGATTTAAAAAAATATTTTATCTATTTTTGAAAATAAAAATTATAATTTTGAAAGTTTGTTCTGTAACGAAATTATTCTGTTGAGGTGTAGTGATAAATGAATATAGAGAGACTTTTCTATTAGAAAATAATGAAAGAGACTTTATTGTAAAACTTATAACTACGGCGCATCTTTGCGCCACGCGCGAATTGTTAGGCGATATGCTAATTGTTCGGCGTACAGCGGCAGAGAGAGAGAGAGCCGTGCGTCGCTCGCTATTGCCCAACTCAGATCATACTCACGCACACACAACGGAGGGGAGACTTACATATGTGCGTTCACACTCAAACTTGCGCGCTCTCGGTATACAGTCGCGCGTTCACACATATTAATATACATTGCATGTTTACAATATAGATGTACATTATTTTTAACACGCCTCCTTACATATAGATTGTAAACTTTTATTTAGTACATTATGTTTAACAATTTTCTGAATTTCTCAAACTTATCTTTACACAACGCTTTTGTGAAGATATCCGCAACATTATCATTCGAGTCGATTTTCATTATTACAATTTCTTTTTCTTTCACGCTTTCATGAACATAGTGATAAGGTATTTCTATATGTTTCGAGTTTTTTGTAAAGTTTCCATAATTCGCTATATTTATCGCGCCTGTATTATATTCAAAAATCTTTACAGGATCACTCAATTTCACATTAAAATTTCTCAATAACTCTAGTATAAACTTTACTCCACTAACTATCTCAGATAAGGCTATGTATTCTGCATAAGTTGAAGCCTTTGTTGCTGTTCTTTGTTCGCGATTTCCGCTCAATTACATTTCCAAACACTTTAATAACATATTCAGATGTGGATTTTCTGTCAACATTATCACCAGACCAATCTGCGTCTACATAACAATTTATAATTTCGCAGTTTACATTTCTTTTATAGTTCATTTTTAAATCTTTGGTTAAATACAAGTATTTCAATATTCGTAACGCATATTTCCAATGAGTCTGATTATAACTATTTTGATATCTACTCAGATAATTTACACTATAACTTATATCAGGCCTTGTACTTGAACTTATATATAATAATGCACCTATCAAATTTCTATATTTAATACTTGACTTGCATATTTCAGCCTTTTCAATTTTTAGATTCGATTCCATAAGAGTGCTATATACTTTACTATCCTGCAATTGATATTTATTGGCGAATGACTCTATATACTTAGTTTGACTTGGTTCATATCACAATTTCGATAATCATACTCTATATTAATACCGAGGTATTCTTTAGTTTCTCCTAGATCTTTCATCTTAAATTTTTCTGATAAGACTCTTTTTAAATTTTTAATTTTCTTTTTATTCTTATTATCTTACAGATTAACAAATCATCGACATATATCAATAAGTAAATTTGGTCTGTACCTTCACCTTGAGTATATAAACAATAATCTACATTACTCCTTTTAAATTTTATTTTTGTTAAATATTCATCCAGATATTTATACCATACTCTTGGACTTTCTAGCAGTCCGTATAACGCTTTACATAATTTACAAACTTTGCTCGTCATAACCTTTCGGTTGACTGACATATACCTCCGTAATTACTTTACCATTTAAGAATGCTGTTACTACATTCATTTGTTCTATAATTAAACTAAACTGACAACAAAAGGAAAACAAAATTTTTAAGGTTTGCATTTTAGCAACTGGAGCATATATCGTTGTTCTAGATTTAAAAGAAGCCAACTCGGCGTCCGGTTAAAAAAAGAGCCAACTCGGTATCCGCTTCAAAAAGGAGCCAACTCGGCGCCCGCTTCAAAAAGGAGCCAACTCGGCGTCCGCTTCAAAAAGGAGCCAACTCGGCGTCTGGTTCAAAAAGGAGCCAACTCGGCGTCTGGTTCAAAAAGAAGCCAACTCAAACGCGATTTTTTTCTCGAAATTTAGGTTGGCAACATCATTGAATGGGAAAATATATCATTTGTAGTATATATACTCCGAGGCAAATTCCCCGCGAGAGAGAGAGTCTCCGTGTGTGCTAAGTGGGTGGAGGAGAGAGGGAGATAGATTTTACTTGTGCGGCGATCCGGGGTGTGTGGAAGTGTGCTTGTGAGGGCCAGGTGTAGTGGAAGGAGCACGAGCTTCTGAGAGTAAGAGTGTCTATGTGCGAGCAGTGTAGTCAGGTTGTGGCGATTAATCGCCACATGAACACGGGTTTTAATTACTATATATATTTGTTTACTGGCCACACTGTGTGCGAGTGAGCAAGCACCCGCGGAAGGTACTTGCACAGGAAGCGGGGGTATGGGAGCCGCGCGAATAGGTGTGTGTATGCGACACACTTGGTGCTCGCGCCGTCGTGCATAACGAGCGAGGGCGCACCGTCTCTCACTGCACAGAAGAGGCGTTCTGTGCAATGGTGTATCTGATCCTGCTCAATAAACGAGTATTAAGTTCTTCTCTCTCCCCATTCTTTTCCTAGGTAGAGGTAGCCGACGGAGCGGATACCTCCGCCTCCGCGGGCACGGGGCGCAGGTGAATGCACGTGCAGTCTAGCGGCCGGGAAGACGCGCTCCCTTTCGAGAAGCGCAACCAGGAGGTTCGGTCCGTCAGAAAGAGCGAGAGAGAGAGAGAGAGAGAGGGGGAGAGGGAGAGGGAGAGAGAGAGAGAGAGAGAGAGAGAGAGGGAGAGGGAGAGGGAGAGAGAGAGAGAGAGCCGTGGGTATTGCGCGGGCCAGCGCATCGGGTGTTATTTGTGATAAATCCGCGCTGCTCTTTTCGCTTCGCATTAAGCCCGTCACAGTTCAAGCCGAAAAAAAATCACAACATAACATTTCACAAATTTTTTTTTCTAAAATTCGACAATATAACTAAAAAATTCTTTTTTAAATCTTTCAAATCAATCAAAAAATGAGCCCCATAGGGCTTTCTCACCTTTTTATGTATACATTCACAAGAAAAATCAGCAACGAAATTGGTTGCCCCCCTGCGACCAGTATTTACCGAAAAGTACAGGAATGTCCCATATATGAAGCGTTTCACGTCAACTGCCCCAGCGACGTGATCGCCCCAAACCGTGCTATTTCTAACTCGTGTTTATGACATTAAAATGTACTTCAAAAAATGGTTTGATAAGCGTTTCCGTCGTATTTTTTCGTCAGCTTTCCAATGATGTAGTCAGTTTTTCCAAAAGTTTCCATTTTCACCACCAAAAACTACAAAACGTGTTATATCTGAGAAAGTGTATTTTTAATATTTTTTTGTCCATCTAAATCGAAAGTTGAGCATTTTTTACATAAGAAATGATTTTTTTCAAAATTTGCTCAAAATGTTTTCTTCGAGAAATAAAACGCGAAAGAATTTTTGAAAATGAAAATTGGTCATTTCGGAAAAACTGCCTACATCGTTAGAAAGCTGAGGAAAAAATATGTCGAAAACGTTCATCAAACAATTTTTTAAAGTACATTTTAGTATCTTAAACATGAGTTAGAAATAGTACGATTTGGGGCTGGCGCGCTGCGGAAGTTGACGTGAAACATCCCATATATATAAAAGATTGTGACAACATTTAGCCTTGAAACATTCTAGCGCTCTCGTGTCGATTCTCTTAAGGGGGTCTTACACCTATAAACTTGGAAAAAATCAATATTTTTTTATTTGATTTTTCGATTCTATATATTATTCTAAATTTGTAAAAAAAGTTTGAGTGACAT
>JAWWEQ010050552.1:0-11435 GCA_035583055.1 Torymus tubicola
ATCAGCTTGTGAAGACGGATGAACATCACGATCATCTTTACATCGCGGTGGAAGTGGACAATTGCAGAAATCTGTGTTCCTTTTTCTTGTTTAGATTTTAGCAAAGCTGACTGTAGTGCAATAAATGCCTCCCTTAGTGGCGTAGATTGGAATAGCATAATGAGGTCCGGACTTAAAGTCAAATGTCAAATTTTTTTAAGATTGCCTTGCAGTACCGTTGCGTCGTTTAGTACCTAGTAGGCGTTTATATAATAATCATTTTCCTCTTTGGTACATGAGTACTCTTAAAGATTTTATTGTACAGAAAAAAATTGCTCATAAAATGTGGAAAAAAGCTAATGACCTTACAGATTACATCGAATTTAAACGATTGGAAGCACTGTGTATTAGAGAGTCAAAGTCGTGCTATAAAGCTTATATTAGTAACACCGAATCTAAACTAAACTGTATCATCAAAGTGTTCTGGGCGTTCATTAAGCGGAAACAATCCGACTCTGATTTACCGAATAATCTTCATTCAATAATTACAATTCTACTGATGGTCAAGAAATTAGTAATAATAGTTTACCCGACCAACCTAACCTATCAAACGAAGCTGTAATATGTGACTTTTCACTGGATCGTGAGTGCTTATTGAAATACATTAACAATCTTCATGAAAACTACAACCCTGCTCCTGATGGTATTCCGGCTTCGCTTTTAAAGAACTGCGCAGTCAACCTTGCTAAATCTCTGCTGTCGCTCTTAAATTGTTCCCTGCAGCTTGGGTACTTTCCGAAATCTTGGAAACTGTCGTTTATTCATCCGATTTTCAAGTCCGGGGATAAGCACTCTGATACTAACTACAGACCGATTACTATAACTAGTTAAATCCCTAAACTTTTAGATCACATTGTTTCGGACATTTTAATTGATAAATTCGCAGGAATTATTATCGAACAGCAGCATAGATTTATCAAAGGTAATCCACGGTAACAAATTTGCTTTTGTACATAAATTTTATTAATGAATATATGAATAATATGCACCAGGTTGATGCGATTTACACTGACTTTTCTAAAGCTTTTGACATAGTCAATCATAAGCGTCTCTTGTCGAAAATTTGGAATCTGGGTATTAGAGGTTCTGCATTTCACTGGTTAGAACAGTGTAGCCAGGTTGTGGCGATTAATCGCCATATTAACACGGGTTTTAATTACTAGATATATTTATTTACTGGCCACACTGGATTGGGTTAGAATCTTTTCTTTTAAACTGCACTCAACTTGTACGTGTATCCGGCTTTCAATCTGCAGCCTTCAATGTCACCTCGGGAGTTCCACAGGGATCACATCTTGGACCAATATTATTTATTTTGTATATTAATGATACAACTGTTAGAAAACTTTCATATATATAGATATACTGTGTTTACATTTTGAGTTTCCAAATGTACACATTATATATCTATATATATGGAAGTTTTCTTACAGTGTACCGAATCCTACATCAAGCACTCTCAATTTCTCTTATACGCCGATGATCTAAAACTGTTGATGCCAATCAGATCTCCCCTAGATGCCTCTAATTTGCAGAAAGATATTGATTCAATTTGCCTTTGGTCTGATCTGAATGGTATGAACTTTAACATAGATAAATACAGCACGATATCATTTTGTAAATCACATGCGTTCAACTATCAGGATAAGATTCAACGCTTTTTCCATACAATCCTCGATCTGTATTAAGGACTTGGGCGTTCTTATTGATAATCGACTATCATTCCAACAACACATAGACTACATTATTTCACGTGCTAGTAAATCCTTTGGCATCATAATTCTTTCCTCAAAAGACTTTAAAAATTCGTATTTTTTAATAACGCTATTTAAAACTCTAGTAGTTCCTACTCGAACTTATGCTTCATCGGTCTGGAGGCCTTCTGCTTTCACTCAGATAAATAAAATTGATGCAATTCAGAGGAAATTTCTGAGATACTTAGCTTTTAAATCTGATTCGCCA
Organism: Torymus tubicola; assembly: GCA_035583055.1. Lineage (NCBI taxonomy): Eukaryota > Metazoa > Arthropoda > Insecta > Hymenoptera > Torymidae > Torymus > Torymus tubicola. The sequence goes on from JAWWEQ010050552.1 coordinate 2,002, forward strand.
ATGACTATATTTGACCACAATTGCTCGCCCAACTCATCTAAGTTCAATATTTCAACTATAAACTCTTTTTTCGACTCTATTGATGTACTTCTTACCTCCAAAATTCTTCAAAAACCAATATCTCTTGCCCCCAATTATTGAATCTGTTTACCCTCCGTGATACTTCGTACGAAATTAGAAACCCGCGAATTCTTAAAGAACGACAAGCAAGTAATAATTTCACTTTTAACTTTGTAATTGCCAAGCTGCTTCGTTTGTGGAATACTCTGCCATTTCACATTACTTCAATTGTAAACGTTACTGCGTTCAAAACTCGAGCAAAATTACATCTGTTTCAATGTTACTAGCGTTACGAATTTTGTTTTACCTGTTATTACTTATGTTTGTATACGACTATCTGCCCGTATATATTTCTTAAATAAATAAATAAATAAATAAAATTATTTATGGAATCCTTAAAAATCTCGTAACAATATTTGTTTAAAACAATATTTTCAATTTCCAAGGGAAATAAATTTTTTTTAATTTTCTTTTATCACGGCCGGCAAGTATGCGTATTTACAGAAAATCAACGAAAATTTGACTCAGTTTTAAATACTCGATAATTTGTTGACTAATTCATAACTTTCTTGTCTTTAATAAACGTTTAAAAATAAAAAATAGAGGCAGAGGGAGGGAGAGAGAAACGTATATACTTACTCGCCAATATTTTTCCTTTTTTTGTTTAAAAGTATTTTTAGAGATAGATTATACAGAAAAAACCTCTATACTTAATTGGCTTATTTTATACTTTCGTACAAAGTTTTGTATTAACAATATTATTCCGGTAGTTTGGTAGCGTAGCGGAACTGCACCTCGGCCGATCACCGAAGTTAAGCAGCGCTGGGCGCGGTTATTACTTGGATGGGTGACCGCAGCATGCCTATGCAACTTCGGCGATCGTTTAGGTGATTTTTTACTCCTAGCAAATTGTTGGGAAGGTAATACAAATATGTTTTCGGTGTTTAAGCCTACGGAATGTGACTCAAACACCTAAAACATATTCATGTTGCCAGGTGATGCATGTGACCAACGTAGCACCTCTAACGGTGCGCTCGGGGGTTCGTATCACTTCAAAAAAATAGGTATGAGGTAATATGAGGTATGGACTGAGGTAGAAAGGCTCTTGCTTGGCCACATAGGCTGCAGGAGCATAAACCAAAGTACATATATTAACAATATTATTATTTTATTTATATAATTAAAATAATTTTCGTTTACATGGGTTAAGGTGCGTACGTTCTATAGGATATTGTAAGAGTGTGGTGAGCGGTTACACCTCTTGGGGGTCAAGTAGTAACTTCATGCCCGCGGCTGAATATTTTGGAAGTTACATTATTGTCGATCAGCCTATGACGGAGAAACGCGCGCGAAATGCGAGATTGTGAGTAGACAACATGCCGTTGTTAGTTGTTGTGTCGCTAATTGAACCTCAGAGAGTTCCTCACCTGTTATATGATTTATCGTTCGTATAAGTTCATCAAAAACTTATGTAGAACTTATATCGAATGAGTTATTTGAATTAAGCTTGTTGACGGTTTGTAAACAACAACTGCTCGCAGCGAATGCGCACACGACAAGATATCGCTAAGCCTGCCCTCTCTGTCACTCTAGTGTGTGTGTGTATCGCGCACCGAGCGCAACTATCTCTCAATACACTTGCCAAACGTAGTGTCTGTAGTACGGCAAGTGCGCAATGTAGAATACCATGTACGTGCGGCGTATATTACCTCACGTATTTGGCGAACAATAAAATAGGCGTGACGTCAGTTGCCGGAACAGCTGACGTTATAGATGATGTATTGGCGCATCGGTAGTTAGGATTGACGAATATTGTATTTTTATCTTTTTAACTTATTAAATCTAACCTATCGTTATTTACATTTAATTTGTTGAGTTGTCATTTCGCATTCCAATCATTCCCTTTCCCCGCCGCCTCCGCGGTCGTTGTACTAGGGAGAATAGTGCATCGTAGTGAACTGAGCAGCCGGCACACGAAACGAGTGACTAAAGGTGAGTTTGAGTCACTGGCAAGAAATAAAAGCACGAGATAGCTTCTCGCGTGTTGCAGGGTAAGACACCAGATTAAATCCGCAATTGCACGACGTTGTAGCGTCTGCGACTTAATCTGGCCTCAGGGTCAATGAAAGATGAATAGAAAGGTCCGGGTTCGAATCACCAAATTGCATAGGTGAAAGTATTTGGTGAATGAAAACCACCCATGACGAGCTTTTTATTTAAAAAAAAAATTGTTAGTGAGATTTCATAATTTATTAAGGGTAAACGTCCATAAAAAATTGCGAAAATTTTTGTGAAAAGGTTGAAAAGGTTTTACAAAAAAATTTCTCATTTTTTGCAAAATTTTTAGGATTGTCCATAGTTTATATATAGATTATACAGAAAACAGTACTTGTCTTATTCTATACTTTCGTAGAAAGTTTTATTATATTTACAATATTATTTTTATTTTTCATTTTTAAACAAAATTTTTTTAGTGAGATTTCACAACTTTGTAAGGGCACAAGTGCATAAAAAAATTGCGAAAGTTTTTGTAAAAAGGTTGAAATGATATTAGAAAAAATTTCTTATTGCTTGCAAAAGTTTTAAAAAGATTGACCAGATTGTCACGGCCAACCCAGATGTCACGTACCCTCTGGTGAGTGCCTCTGCAACTACTCTCCGACGTCACCTGTACCTGAAAAAGGGTTTTGGGAAATATCCCCAAAAATCTCCGTCAATTCATTATAAAAATAAACAACTTTATTTCCCTTCTCCAAACTTAACAATGGTTGCCATGGCCCACTCTACCTACTATATTGTTCTTGTTTTTGTCTATAATAAAAAAGGTTGAGTGGGTCATGGTTAGCCGCGTTTGGACAAGTAGCGGGATTTATAATATTAGCCTGTCTGCAGAAGTAGCAGAGCCTAGGCTTCGGCTCCTTTGGCAACTCTGGGAGCGACTCAGGCGTCTCGTTGAAGCCGGTGATCGAGACCTGGTGTCCTCTCTCCACCGCTCTCTCCAACGCTTGAGCTTGCTCTAACTCGGCTTGTACCCGAGCCGCCTCCCTCTCTTTCGCCTCGCGGAGACGACGGGCCTTCGGCAGTACTTCCCGCTGCTTTCTAGCCTCTCTGGCATTCCTTTCCGCCCTCTATTTGCGGAAGGGCGTCGTCGCCGCGAGCTCCTCCTTTCTCAAGTTGACGAGATGGTACCAGGAGGTTGAATAGTCTCTCGCCCCGTCGAAATCGTAGAAGTTATCCCACTCTCTCATGACTGATTCTTCGAGCCCTTTGGCCTTCCTGGTGAGCTCGAGCGATGCCTCCAAGTTGGCCTCTAGCTTCCTCCAAGCTATAGTCATGGGGGAATCAACCTCTTCCTTCCGCGATCTAGACTCGTATCTGCGGAGAAGCTTGGGCGAGATTTTCCTCGCTGGCCCAACTCAAGCGCTTCTCCACCTGCACAGGCTCCCTTACCTGTGCAGGCGTGGCTGCCTTCTCTTTAGTGCTACGCAGGTTATTTACCAGGGTAGCGAGATCGATTTGGCACCTTGGCCTCCGCAAGATCACTTCCTGTGGAACTATAGGCTCACCTGCTGGTAGTTCCACGATCTCAACGGAGGTGGCTTCGCCCGTATCGGATATTAACCGGCCAGGCAGTGGATTGGCCAGTTCAATCCGAGTCAGCAGTTGGCCTGCTAACTCCACCAACTGCTGCTGGTTCATCTTGGCGATGCTCATTTTTGTGCTGCAAAGGAGAAATTTTCGGCTATCCTCGGGAAGCTCTGCTCGGATTCGCGCGTGTTCTCCGGGGGCTAACGGAAACGGGGTCGCTAGTTAGTACGCGATTCTTCGACCCTTTCGGTCGGCCGCGCGGTTTCTTACGGGCTTGCGTGCAACAGGCACGGGGTTGGCTGATACGGGATTAGGATCGACCTGCTTCTGTATAACCAAAGTAGTCTTCCTTGGTCTACCTCTCCCTCGAGCTTGAATAGTTACACCAACCTCGTCCTGATTTCGCTCAGTGCCTTCTGGCGACTGAGTTCTCGCTTGCGATGGATCGCTCTTCGCCGTTTCGCTAGAATCCCTCGGTGGTCGGGCGTCGTCATCTTCTTCTTCGCTGTAGCATGACGATGATTCATCTACGTTATCCTCAGACACCCTTTCGGCGTAAAATGGCTTCAGGTGTTCTGCGTGGACCAGATCTTCTATATCTCCTTCCTGGTCCACTATTTCATACGTATTTGGCCCTTTCTTCTCTAAAATTTCATAAGGGCCAGCGAATTTTGGTGCCGATTTCGCCGTCACTCCTTGTGCGGCCGAGGATAACACGCGATTCTTCTTCCACACACGATCTCCGACTTCGAATTTAGGTTCTCGCCGCCTGGCGTCGTATACATCAGCATGGCGCTCTTGCTCTTCTCTCGACCTGTGACCAGCATCGTTTAGCATATTGCTAAGGTTTTTCATTCTTTCTGACCAGGTGTCCGCCTCCTCTTGAGCAGTTACCTCTTCCTGTGAGTCCCGGGAGGCACTGGCTCTCTGTCGTAGTTCAACATGGCTGGCGACTTACCAGTGGCGCTATGTGGAGCATTGTTTAGCGCGAACATAAGTTCAGGTAACTTCTCATCCCAGGTATTATGGTTCCCTTCAACAAATGCCATAATACCGGTTTTGAGAGTTCTGTTCACTCTTTCTACGGGATTTGCCTGTGGATGATAAGGCGGAGTGTGAGAGTGATGAACTCCTATCTCCTCCAAGTATTTATCCAGGAAATGATATCTCTCTACATAAACCCGAAACTTTTCGATGGCCCATAACACAGCAAGGCATTCTCGTTCGGATACCGAATAATTCCTCTCCGCTTTTGACAGCGAACGACTCGCGAACTCTAAGACGCGCTCCTGGCCATCTATCACCTGGTATAATACCGCTCCCAGACCAGTATCGCTGGCGTCCTATTAAACTCTGGCCGGTGCAGCACAGCAGCTGTCGCTATAAGTGCCCTGATGATGTCAAAGGCTCGTTGTTGTTCCTCTTCCCACACGTACCTGAAGTTTTTCTTCGTTAAGCTTATGAAAGGGTCGACAATCGAGGTGAAATCGGGAAGAAATTTCCGATACGAATATGCCATACCGCGGAAGCGCCTTAGTTGCTTAAGGTTCTTAGGCTCGGGATACTGAATCACCGGAGCTATCTTATCCCGGTCTGGTCTAAATCGATCACGATTGACGAGTACGCCAAGATACTTTACTTCATTTCTGCCAAATACACTTTTTTTTCGTTCGATAGTAAGGCCAGCTTCATTGATCCGGGCCAATACGCGTTTCAACATTACCAGATGGTCTTCAAATGTCTCTGTGGCGATGCTTATGTCATCAAAATAAGACAACGCGTAAGGTTCTAGTTCTGGACCTATCACTCGATCAATCATACGCTGAAAGGTGGCTCCTAAGTTCGCCAGGCGATATGGCATCCTTCTAAATTGAAAAAGGCCCATGCCCGTAACGGTGAACGCGGTTATCCCGCGCGACGTTTCTTTTAACGGGTTTTGATGGTAAGCGCTGCTCAGGTAGAAATATATCGGGCGGCTTGTATCTTCCGTAAGATCTGATCAATATTTGGCAGCAGATACGCATCTCCATTCGCTGCCGCGTTCACCCTGCACATGTCTATCACCATGCAATGTTTATTACCAGCTTTCGGCACCATAAAAGCAGAATTAGACTAAATACTTGACGAAGGTTCGATCTAACCGACTTCTAACATCTCTCGCACTTGTCGGTGCATTTCTTCTTCTAATTTCTTCGATATTGGATATTGTTTCTGCCCGATTGGTCGAATTTTACTAACGTCAATCCCGTGTTCGGCCCTACTCGTGCAACCGAGCGGGCCGTCATCTGAGGGTAATACTCTCTTCAAAAGAGCTTGTAAGCGCTGGTGTTATTCCAACGTTGTATCTGCTAGACCTGCTGAAGAAGCTTTCATCATGTCTAAGGAAGCAATCCTGATCTGACTCGAATTATCTGGATGTGATGAAGAGACACAGGCTACTTCTAGTCCGATACTTTTACTGGATTTTCAAACTATCAACCTGTTCTCTACGGGGTCGTGCATTGTCTCGAATGCTCGAACGAAATTGGAACCGACGTAACAGTCGATTTCCAAGTCTGGTATAATTGATATCAGCAAATTTCGTTTGACCCCGCCCAACTCGAACGGGAGGTCTACATGTTACGCGTAAATGATTACCAGCGCCTCTGGCTCCTGAACCAGAGGCTGGCTGGAACGTACGTCCGCATTCTGTAGCTAACTGTAGTCCGAGCGATCCCATCACAGTTCTCGATGCTCCAGTATCGCATAGTGCTCGAATGCGAAACCCTCCGATTCCCACTTATACCCACCAACGCAACTCGTCGGGTTGTACTGGGATCTGATTGGAGTTGGGTTCAAGCTCTTTCACTGAAGTGTTCCCTTGCTCAACTTTTGAGACAATTTCGGGGCCTCTAGCGTGGTCCCGGCGGATTTAGACCCTTCTAATAGCGCCGACTCTTTACTAGGCCGATGATTAAGGTCACCGCTAGACTCTCCCCTCTCTTTCTCCGAGGGAGGTGCTCGACTTTCTGGTTTTTTCTCCTGTCGAGGCGTTTCCGGTGGGGTTTTTCGCTTCTCCTGCTGGTAATCCGTTTTTCGTTTCTAGTTGTTGTCGGCGGAACGAGAATACTGTTCGTTGCAAGTCTCGCTCAAGCCGGCTTCCAGTCTTGCGATGGCCGATAGGATCGTTTGATCTGTGAGGCTTTCCTTGCTAGTGGAGCTGTCCTTCTTCCTAGTTTCTACTCCAGAGATCTTCAGTTTAATTAGCTTCACGGCTTTAGCCTTATATGCCACCATAGACAACATCGTAAGTTCCGGAGGTAGTAGTAGCCGAAATAACCCTTCTGTCTCGAGGATTAATTCGGCTTCCCGGGCCATCTCTTGCAACACGTCAATATCGCGAAAGTCGGCTCTTCTCACCGACTTCTGCAAATTTTGTCTTAAATTCCGATGTACCATAATGAGTTGCATTTCTTGACTAGGTACAGGCTCCATCTTTCTTATGATAACCAGGAGACAGGTGATGAAGTCTCTTAATAACTCATCTTCTCCCTGGGCCCTGGCGTTAGCTTCTGCTAGTAACCTCTGCTCATGGAAGTCTGACCATGTGTTCCATTGATTCTTTTTCACTTGAAACCACATGGCTGCTACGTCCTTCAGGAGTTCTGACAGGGCTTGGAATACGTCTGCTTCCGTTAAGCTTGTCGAGCCTCTGCACGCCTCAACTCTTTCTAGGAAGGCTTCGATGCTCTGGCCCCTCTCGCCAGAAAAGGATACATTCCATTTCCTCACTATCTGACCAACGTCGACAATAGGGGCGTTTAGTCTTCTTATTGACAAGTCATCGACTCCACCATTAAAGAGGTTCTCGCAAGTTTCATCTCTCGAGAAACCTCCCCCCTCCTCCAGGCTCTGGTACGGTTGATCGGCTGTTACTGAACCCTGTCAGCTAAATGTGCCTTGGGTGTCGATGCCCCCTCTCGGCTCGAGCTTGTCTGATATCGACAAGTGTACGTATCTTGCAAATGTACATTCTCATTTCTCGGCCGACGTCGATCTTCTTCCATCCTGGTGCTAGAAATCGCGCCTTGCGTGAGTCCTTTTGCGCGTAATGATCTGTTCTACTGGATCATGGTTTCGCAAAACTCCGTGCAGGCCTCTGGCACAAGGAATTTCATTCCTGCCGATGATGTCATTTGCATCATGAAATTGCTCCTTGAACTCCAGAGTTCTGTTGTATCTGTTGTTGACCTGTTCTTGTTTCCGCTAGCTTTAAGTGATGCATCGTGATCTCTTTCATAGCTAATCTCATTGTTTCAAGATTTGCTCTTGTCGTCTCGTCTTCTGCCAGCATGGACTACGCGTAAGGCTCTCCTTCTGAAGATTCACCTGTTATGTTAACCCGTGCTGGTGGTAAATTCGTTTTACTGTGTTCATCAATAAGTGTATTCCTTAAGATCTCTCTTTTTATCAGGAGAGGTTACTAGCAGAAGCTAACGCCAGGACACAGGGAGAAGATGAGTTATCAAGAGATTTCATCACCTCTCTCCTGGTTATCATAAGAAAGATGGAGCCCGTACCCAATCAAGAAATGCAACTCGATATGTTACATCGGAATTTCAGGCCAAATTTGCAGAAGTTGGTGAGAAGAGCCGACTTTCGCGATATTGACGAGTTGCAAGAGATGGCCCAGGAAGCCGAATTAATCCTCTAGAAGGAAAGGTTATTTCAGCCACCACCACCTCCTGATCTTACGATGTTGCCTGAGGTGTCATATAAGGCTAAAGCCCTGAAGCTAGCTAAGCCGAAGATCTCTGGGGTAGAAACTAGGGAGAAGGACATCTCCACTAGCAAGGAAAGCTCCACTAGCAAGGAAAGCCCCACAGATCAAACGATCCTAGCGGCCATCGCAAGACTGGAAGCCGGCTTGAGCGAGATTCGCAACAAACAGTATTATCGTTCCGCCGGCAACAACTACAAACGAAAAACGGATTACTCAGTTACGTGTGTGTGTACGACGTATATTACCTCGCGCTCGTAACCTAGTTTCACTAGTCAGCTGTGCCGAAACAGCCGACGTAGTAAATTTTCGTGCGGGCGCACCGTATTAGCTAGGCTTTGGTAAGAAATAAAAGCACGAGATAACTTCTCGCGTGTTGTACGGAAAATAACCAGATTAAGTGCGCACTTACAGGACGTAGTAGCATCTGCGATTTAATCTGGCCCATTACGATCAAGGAAAAGGATATTGGAAGACCAAGGTTGGAATCACCAAATTGCATGGTGAAAGCATTTGGTGGATTAAAACAACTCCGTGACAAGATTTATAAAATAATTTATCACAAGATTTTTTAAATAATGAACCATTAATGGTAATATTTTCCTATCTTAAAAAAATTATGGATTTGTTGTGAAATCATTTTATTCGTGGTGAGAGTAATGGGTAGCTAGGTTACACAAACAAAAGTGAGGCGCGAAGTGCGCTTAGAGATGACTAGTGTAGAGAAAAAATCGCTGCCAATTCATTGGCACTTAGCCTCCTCAAACTTTATTTAATTATTCCTTTAATAAATTTTTACTACCGATAGACTTGGCTATATATATGGAAGGTTCTCTGTCATGTCGCAGATGAAAAATTTTGTTTTCGTTAAAAATTTGCTCACGAGTGAGCATTACAAGTGATACTCGAATAATTGTTTATAAGTTTCGCATCGCTACTTAAAGCTGCTTGTCAGGGGTACGCAAGTAAACAAACAGCGTGCGCACTGCCGACGTAGGCAGCATATGAGAGCGAGAGAGAGAGACGA
>JAWWEQ010050553.1:0-11434 GCA_035583055.1 Torymus tubicola
TATTGTACAAAGTATCTGTATAAATCTCAGAATGGGCAAAGATCATTTTATAACCTAAAAAAATTCATTTAGGTTTTCATTTTCAAAAAAAAATCTTTTATACAGATCTGAAAAAAATATAGTTAAATTCTACGAAAAATTACAAGAAAAAAAGACTATGTAAGATATTTCGAAATTTGGCATCGTTTTTAAGCAAAAAATCCGTTAATATTGATAAAATTACATCACAGAATTCAGAATTTTGATTAATTTTTACCTCTTTGTGCGCAACACGCCTGTCTTCTCTTGCACGCGTATATTATGCAGATACATATATATGTGCAAATCTCACAAACGCTGCGAGAAACTTTGAAAAATGGACCCAAAAATTTTTTTTTAACGATACCTGCCAAATTAGGTTTTTCTTGTTGGTTAGGGTGTCTAGAAAAGATATCTGTTGTTAAACAAAGTCCATCGAAGAGCATCATTTTTCTGGGGCCAATAATCAATGGTTTAAAAATGATTAAAAATAGCTCTAGTTTAGTTCTAAATTATTCCACCAAAAACAACGTAATATGAACTTTGAAAAAAGAAAATAAAACTAAAGAGCGAGAGCTTTCCAGATCTTTCTCAGAATTAGAAAATGGTGAATCCTTCAAAAGTTATGTTAGTTTGAAATTAAGCTAAAAATTCACGAAATGGTCAACAATTGTCCCAGCCATTGACCGCGTGTATTTTAGGCTCAACTTTAAACTCACATAACTTTTTAACGATTCACCATTTTCTAATTCTGAGAAAGATCTAGAAAGCTCTCGCTTTTTAGTTTTAATTTCTTTTTTCGAAGTTCATATTACGTTGTTTTTGGTGGGATAATTTAGAACTAAACTAGAGCTATTTTTAATCATTTTTAAACCATTGATTATTGGCTCCAGAAAAATGATGCTCTTCGATGGACTTTGTTTAACAACAGATATCTTTTCTAGACACCCTAACTAACAAGAAAAACCTAATTTGGAAGGGGTCGTCGAACAAAAATTTTTGGGTCCATTTTTCAAAGTTTCTCGCAGCGTTTGTGAGATTTGCATATATATGTATAGTAGCTTGAAGTTGAAGTTTGTCGTGAGGGATGTTTTTTTCTTTGCTATTAGCTAGTGTAAAAATCGATTTAATTAAGATGAGTAAACGTGTGTCTGTATTGTTTATACAGATATTTATGAGCAGCGTGGATGTTTATATATGTATATATGACAAAAATTGTAAACCCAATTCGCAAGTGAGTAAGGTTCTTCGCTGTATAATAGCAAGCTATATACTTGCTTCGTATGACGGTCGATTGACTTTCAAATGAGCGAGTGAGAGCTACTGAGGTAAAATTATTCCTTCAAGCTTGATTAATCTCTTCCTGCTGATTCTCGCCCCTCTCTTTTGCCACCTTCAACATGCACGTCAACTGAAGTATGAAAACTTCAAAAAACTTATGCGAGCGTGTATCTTTGTTGAAGAGCTTTCAGCCGTTCAGTATGCTGTTCGTCGACGCGCTTATATACTTTGTTCTTTCGTGAAGCTTAACTTCCTAGCTATACAGAGGTCGAAGTCTAGTCGGTAGAACAATGAACAACAGGGAGATGTACAGAATGAGGTGTGTGTGTGTAGTGTCTTTTATTAAACGAATTTACGGAGGTTGTTAAAATTGTATAGATCTGCTGTTGGCCTGTTATATAGCTATATATATATATATTTTTTATTGTATTATTTAATTTCTTAAATTTGTGTGAAAAAAATTAATCAAAGAATTCGTTTTATGTACGAAGATATATGAGAAATAGGGGATTGAAAATGATTGTCACCATCATGTTTGATGAGAAAATAAAAAGTTTCAAACATTGTATTGTGGGAGATAGTATATAATTTATGAATCAATTGCCTTTTTAGCTCACATGACATAAGTGTCATGCTCTCTAAAACTTTTAAGAATACAATTAAAATATATATTTATATAAATATATTACCAAAGTATCTTAATTATATCTACATTAAACCCTTCTCCCTCTTCCTCCTCTTCCCAACGTGATATTTCTTTATTCACTGTAAAATAATACACACATTCACACACGCTAAACTTGCAACACCCCTGTTACGTTACTTTTCCTCCGCCGCCTAACACGATCGGACAAGCCTTCGAATTTCCCATCCTCTTCATTTCTTTGCCTTACATTTACCTCACGTCAATGAGATTACCGTCAGTGTATTTTAGTCGACGAGGATGCGGTACCACGTTATTTTATCGGATTGTTGTGAGGGTGGTAGTATAAAGCGTCGTGACGTCTCGCACGTCTGTCTGCGATTGCACCTGTGCCATGAGAAGTCAAGTGGAAGGGCAGGTAGAGAAAGAGTACTTGCATCGTTCATTAAATAAAGAAGAGCTCATAAAATTTTTGTAAACGGTAGCATTTTCTGAAAATATACTAAAACCTCACTTTTCTCTTTTAAAAAATGCCCCATTTCTTTACCCAACTATTTTAAAAAATCCAAAACTCGCTTATATACGAAACCCTCATCAACCCGGCACCTCGAAAAGACGCATATATCACGTATATACGCACACTACAACGACCATCGCGTGCGTCGAGCCATTTCCTGACGTCAGGCGTGCATGAGCTCCACAGGGTCTCGTGTGCAAAATGCATTTCGCAAGGGGGTGTCTGCGTGCGCGCGCACGCAGAGTGGGAGCGAGAGCTTTTGAATGTCAATGTCTTTGTCCGTCGGCGTCGCGACACGCTCTCTCTCTCTCTCCCCCGTCGCCGACGTCTTCTTTCAGAGGGGGCGTCGCGCGACGGCACTGGTAGAGTGTAATGGTGGCGCGACTATGACGGGGTATATAGGGAGTTTTTCTGCGGGGGTTTTGGAAAGATGGAACGAGGTGGGGTTAAAATTTGATGGAATGGAGGCAATTGGAAGGAGGATTTTCTTTTTTTTTTTTTTTTTTTAATGGGAGAGAAGGAATTTAATGAGATGATATTTTGAGAATTTATCGTTGCGAGTGGGAAAGATTTTTTTAACGCTGGGGGATTCGTTTAGTTACGTGATTTAAGTGATATCGTAGTTTTGGAAAATAGATTTTGAATGGTACTACTTAGTAACTAACGTAGTTACTGAGGTCAGTAAGCAATGTTATGGACATAATTTTCATGGATATTTTGCTCACTTTATACAGTTTATGGCCTTATTTCTAAATATGTTTCTTTTTCCAACAATTTATATTTTAAATAATTGACATTGAATATTTATTAAGAATGTGAAATCGAGAATTATTTATTATCTTGTTATTGGTTAATATTCGATCAACTGCTGAATAAATATTTCTGAAACATTCTAAAACGTATTAGTTATATAATGCAAGTTAATGTTATATAACAATTGCGTTTTAAATTTGAATATGCGCCAATACTCATGAAAAATGCATTCTTATTTAACTAAATAGCCTACAGAGGTATTGATTTTTTTAATGGATTGATACAGTAAATGAAAACATATGTTGAGAGAATATTATAAAAGTTTTTTCTTCTTATTTTGATTATATATTCGATATTCATGCCCATAATGTCCACATAAATACAATTGCATTAACAAAATACAACTAGAATTAGATCTTTCTTTTTAAATAGACATAATTTAATGATAATTAACTGTCACCATTTGTAAAACTGTTCTAACTTTCTCTAGTTTAGAACATTTTAAAACAAATTAAACATATCCATACCAAATTTTATATAGATTTATTGTTCTGCGTATTGTATATTAATAATGTGCACTATGAAACGCATGGATTTCATATAATAATAATTAGCTGTTTTATATCGTGGAATCTGTCGATGCGAATATAAAGTCATTGATCGGTATAAAATTTTTGCAATGCATTAGTGTGTGTGATATTTATAATTATCAAGTATGTAACTGAAAAAGAATAAAATACTATTATTTTATTTTGAGTTTCCAATATCTTATTGACAATCTACCATCTCGATATTATGTAATATTTTCTTCTGTAAAAGGCAACTTGCCCGTTTAATATTACAAATAAAGAAATAAACCTTTTTTATACCGATCGATCCGTACCAATAATATAAAGTTTTGAAAAGACAAGTAAATATTTATCATTATTATTCGATATTTTTACAGCGGGCAAATATTATTATACAATTAAATAGTTTGATGTTTGTATGATTTTTTTTAATAACAGAAAAGTTTGTTTTACTTTAAAAAAAAACATCGACAGTATTTCCATTTTGACATATAGAATTCCCATTCTTTAAAAGTAGAATTCCTATTTTGAAATGAAGAATCTCCAATTTTTTAACTGATTAAACAAAGTTAACAAACTTTTCGCAACAACGTTCGGCAAATCCGCATCTGCCATTATTCCGCCAATATATTGCAAATATTTTTTAATATTAAACAATTTATCCAATTAAACATATATCCGCGCTATATTGCATATTTTTAAACAATGTATCCAATTAACAATATATCCACGCTATATTGCATATTTTTAATATGTAAATTATTTCTCAGAATTATCAAGAAGAACAAGAATTGCATAAAAATCATCACTATTGGGCACATGAAGCCAATATATTGCATATTGCTATATGCAATGTATCGGAAACATATTGAGTCTAGCATTGGCAAAATATTGCGGCACGTTCGGCAAATGCGCATTCCCAATATTCTTCCCATATATTGCCAATATATTGGACATAGATTAAGGAGTTGCACAATATATTGCCGTTGTTGATTAACGTTGCACAATATATTGCCAAAAGTTTGTGCAATATATTTCTACTATATTGTACCTGTACATATGCGCTATATTGGCCCTATATGTGCAATGTAAATGATTTTTACGCGGGATTACTTTCATATAGATTAGAATATGACCAGCATATGGAGTAAATGTAGATTCAATTTAAGAAATTTCTTTTATCGGGATAATATATTGATCATGGTATATAACATATACAAATAAGTATTACTCATGTTATGGAGCGCTATATAAATTTGTATTAGTAAATATATTAAGACATATGTCCCATTTGTCGATGAATGTCTGAGAAATACATTGATAAATGGACGGTCGTTCATTCTTGATTCTCACCGCAGAAATCAAGTGAATTGTTTCCAAAACTATGCTTATTCTTTCGCGAAAATTTCGAATTACACTCTTTTATTAAATTTTTCAATTTTTACATCAATTTTTACAAACCATCCTATTATTTTCCATGCTTTAAGTACTAATGTTCTGTGAAATAGAATGATAAATGCCATAAATATATCTGCGTAAGAAGTGAAAAAAAAATCAGAAATCTGCTTAATTAACACTTAATCTTCAGATTGCCGAAAGCCCCACTTTAGTAGTTTCACATAAGCCCCTCAACTGAATTCATAATGGCAGACATGATTACGTGAAAATTATTAAGAAAAAAAAAATTATTTCTATGAAAAAAGCCGAGCAGCTGAAAGGTTAACAATTACATAAACTTCCAACAAAACCAAACGAAATCCCTTAGTAAAGTATATAACCTTCCAAAATTACTCTACCAACCCTCTTACCCACTCATTTTGCGCGCCGCTCACAGAGACAAAGAAAGCTCGGCCGGCGGGCGCGTCATCGCGTGTAACGGTGGTGGAGAGTGCGGGCGAAAATCGGTTTGGGAGCCAGGAGGTGAAGGCGGGAAGACTATATATGTATATGCGCGAACGGGGTTGCGGCAGGGAAAGCGAAAATCGAAGGGAGCCGTATAGTGTCGCTTTGCCACTGCTGCCGCTGTCGCTGGTGACGGGAAAGATGTGTTATATATATATATATATATATATATATGCGAACGCGAGGATGAAGTAACTGGAGAAGTTTGCCTATATAATATGCCGGTGGAAGAGTGAATGGAGGGAGGATCGGGGCTACCGTTGATCGATGAAATGTTGGTACGTTTAAATAATGTTAATTCGAAGAACGAAACGCAGGATTTATATCACAGAATATCAATTTTATAATGGACGTAAAAATTTGTTAACATACGCTGGTATATAATTAATAAAGACATACAAAATATGTTATTTCATAATTTCAATGAAAAAATTTTTTTTCTCCTTAAATAAATACGTGTAATTTAATAAACTAAAAAAAAGCAAACTTAATTGTCTAAAAAATGCTATCCACCCTCCTTCATTATACCAACATAAAAGAAAAATTATTTCTTCCAACACATCTCTTTTCTCTTTTTTTTTACAAAGAAACCCATACACTGCTACTTAAAGATAACTACAATTATTATACACGCACACCCTTCGCTCCGACCGTCGTCGTCGAAGAAGCCAGAACCGTGGTGTTGGCGTGGGGGCGCACACGCGAAACTTTGCTACGCGTACAGTACGTTGCACTCGCACCCTCACTCGCCACCCCGACGACGACGACGACGACGACGGCGCATGCACGGGAGAAAGAGAGAGAGAGAAATTCGCTCTTTCTCTTTTCCTCTTTCCTTCCTTCCTGTCTACACGCACACACGCGCGAGTGCGGAAAGAGAGGTTGTGTGGGTGGAGAGCGCCGGGAGGCGAGTGAGAAAGATCCCCTTTGCGGACTATGCGCGCCGGATATTGATATTTTCGCGAGAGAAGCACGTGAAACTCGCGCTCAGCGGCTCGGGAATAAGAAGCGAAAGAAACAGCGAGTAAAGATGTGTCTATGGAGAATTGTTTTATTATTATTTTTTTTTCTTTATACAAGGAACAGAAAGTCGATGGTGGGTGTCGAAAAATTCAAGTTTTTGTAGGATTTTTTTTTTATTTTAGAAAATTATTCGTTTGATATACGTAAATTTAATAAAGTATAGAAATCAAGCTTTTACTTCTTTCACAGAATCGTAAAATTTCTTTTTGCGAAACAGAAAATCTGCGTATATGCCAATTTACTCCTCGACTGTAATACTATACACGATTGTTATATAGCGACACCGCTATACGCAGAACTAATAAAATCCTTTTTACTTATTGTACATACATAAAGCCCCACGCGCACGCATGGGCGCACTTACATTTTCAAAACGTGAAAAACGCGGCATTTGCAAGCTCGACCTTTGCATTTGCATTGTACGCGTATCTCATGACGGCAAATCAATTTCACTGTGCTAGTGCGTTGACATTGTTCTATAAATATAAGACAGGGGAGAGAGAGATCGTCGTTGGTTCGTAGCGTGCATCTTTTGCTGCAGAATAAGCTAATTATTACATATAGATTATACGAGACGTAATAATATTTATCATACCATTAGTATGATTAAATTTCCAATAATAGCATTTTTTCTACTGTTATTTTTTTATTATAAATTATTTAATTTACGTCTAACTTTTATAACAATTTATATTTGCTAAATAAAAAAAAAAATAAAAAAATAAAAAAAAATTATATTTGTCCCTTAAACTTGTAAACAAACAAATATATGTCTTTCAAATTAAATACACCAACTGAATAGTCAATTCTATATTAATCTGTATATATCTTTTTTAATCAAGCAATCACATAATATGAATATGGCCTCGCAACATGTATTTTTAACTCTTAATGGTATAGTACACGTAAACCCGTTGCAATTGTTTCCGTGAAACCCTATAAAAGTAGCTACCCCATCAACTAAAAAATTCATCGCCATTTCTCTCTTTCTCTCTCTCTAACGTATAATACACGTATAGCAAATCGCGCCATATACATATATATGTGCACTGTCGCGCTGCCAATCGATTCCGTCGCGGGCAATTTTTTCACTCACCCTTTGTCTCTCTCTTTTTCTCCTACCCATCCACCTACACATATACACCCACATATACATACACAGAGGCATCCCTAATGAAAATTCTCGAACGCTCGCTCGCGAGAGCAAGTTCACGGCGCACCCCTCTCTCTCTCTCTCTCTCTCTCTCCCTCTCTCTCGTCCCGTATCCCGGTTACTCCCTTTTCGCGCACACTGCTGCCGTCGCTACACACATATATATATATGTACCTCCCCGCCGTATACGCACGGGGTAGTTCGCTGCACCGGGAGGGGCAACGACGGCAGTGGCGGCGGCGGCGGCAGCAGCAGCAGCAGCAGCACAGCGACGCAGCGCCTGAATCAATACCGGCAGACGTCCTAACTCAGTGGAGGTCAATGCCTCGTTCCCGGCGGCGGCGGCGACGACCTCAACCTCCTCTCCTTCTACCCTAGACTCCGTCGCTGGCGAGATACTCACTCACTCTCTCTCTCTCTCTCTCTCTCTCTCCCTTCTTTTGCTTCTTTCTCGGTCTCCCTCCCCTCATGCTCGTGCATGTCTGTAAGCGCGAGTATACATATATATATACATGTATGAGCTTGTGGTGGTATACATCGACCGGTGGTTCTTTGCAGTTCGCGCGGGTGGAGAGAAGCCAGACGCTCTGCTGTCGATGCACTGGTGAAAGAGAGAGAGAGAGAGAGAGAGAGAGAAGGAAAGCGAGAGAGTTGAGCTGGGCTGGGCTGGTACGAGGATGAAAAGCAAGGTTCCGGGGTGCGGTAGCGGGCGAGTATATATATATATATACTATACGCGCGGCTAGATGGGTGGTTCTATGGGTGGGTTGTTATATAAAGGTGAAGGAGAGTTTTTTGGTCGGCAGGTTATGGCTTTGCTGGTTAACCCTTTATGCGGTGGAGAGCTTAAGACGGTGTACATGTTTATGGGATTTATCTCTGTTTCGTAATAATATGTGATGCTATTGCTTCTCCTCTATAAAAGGGAGAGAGAAATAAGTATAATAAAAAATGTTAAACGCGGAAAATAATTACTTTCTTTTAAATTCCTTTTTATATATAGTGAATATTTTATATAGCCACTGCTGTAAAATTAATTCTTTGTTGAATAGAAAGCTTTTTTTCATGAGACTGGGTGTTAATTTTTAAATTAAAAAGGTCACACGACGGCGACGTTGCCAGTGTCGACAAATAATTACTATTTATACACGTCGAAATATTACAATGTGTATATGAGTATGTATACCTTACAATTAAATTTTGATATTAATCTTAAGTCAATTTAATGTTATAAAAAATTTTTAATAATAAGAAAATTTATACAAATATGCAAATATATACCCATCACACGTACAGACCAAGTTGCCCCTCTATATATTCCTCGTAAGATAAAACAATCACGTTATCATCATATATATTTGGCACCGCCGTCGCGCCATGCCACATCGTCCGCCAACGTTGTCGTCGTCGTCGTCGTCGTTGTCGCGCCACGCGGATCTCGAAAGTAAGAGCTATACAAGCCGACGTTTACACATACATATATATACAATGCACTGTAATGCGACGTGATAGAGAACTCGTTTCGTCTCCTTACTCTTTCTCGCGCATTTTTCAATCCACCCATTGCCAACATATTGAATTTGAAATCACCGCTTTCATACTGTGGTAAAGGCTATATCTATATACACACACACACATTCATTTTGATTAATGGAGAGGTGAATGTACAGATCGAAATTTAATATTTTAATGGAATTATAATATGTGGATGGTACTGAAGTGCAGCGTTTGAGCGAGCGGAACGCGTGAATAATTCGTGGATTCTATTTTTGAGGCGCCAGCGTGATTGGTCGACAACTGTACGTGATTGAAAGGTAGTGGTTGAAGGTTGAGAGGACGAAGTTACGGTTTGTCCGGTAGGTGTAATGGTAGTGTATATTACATATTAATTTGTATGCATACCAAAATGTAGCTTATTACATTTTATTCATGACAAGTTAAAATTAATAATAAAACCTTTGCTATTTCATTGATATTTTGCTTCTTCTTTAATTTGTTGTGATCTGTTACTCGCGAGTCAGAGACGCTACCAACAACCCACGGCCGTCACCAGCCGGACTTGTGCTAATCGGCGTCATATTGTAATCGGATGCCTTTTGCTTATTCCGTGCATTTTATATTCTTTCGTGTGGCCACACGTAACAGCTCATATATAAATTATTTGTGGTTTGAAAGCTGTATTAAAATCGAAGAGTATAAGCTCTGTTGCATCAATATCGATTGATTCATTCTGAGAATATCACCTGTAACTGGGCATCCATTCACACACAGATAAAACTTTTTTTTTCGAAATCACAAAATTTTTAATCGACTATTCTTAAAATATTTTTTTCTTACATTTCAAATTTTCTTACCAACACAAAGCTTTTTCTTTTAGCTAGTGAAATCACATTTCGTTTATTAATTTAAATGGAAAAAGATGAAATATTTTTTTTGTGGTAAATCAAAGAATAAATATATAAATTCTCTACAAATCGTATAACGAAAAACTACCCAAAATCTGTTAAAGGTCCAACACCACCAAACTTAAAAATACAACGTTCCACGAAAAAAAAAATATTTATATAGCTTGAAAAATAGCAAAAGTCCATTCGCTGGGAAACATCGCAAACCTCTCCCTTGATATCGCTTGCCACTGCAAACCCATCGTCGAACATCCGAGTCCATCTATATATACAACTCCCACAAATACATATATACGCACTCGAGAACTCTATATACCGCATTCGCACGGACGATAGGGCAAGAAAGGAAGCCGCGTATCGATTTCCATTGCTCTTTCTCTCTCTCTCTCTGTCTGTCGCAAGCGACCACCATATAGCCCTACTCCCTCATCTATATACGTGTGCACGTATATAAGCGAACACCAGTGCAGTTTCGGCGGCGAAGGGGAGTACTGCCACGCGAGAGAGAGAGAGAGAGAGAGGAGAGAGATGTGGGAGGCTAGACAGGAGGGAGGCACTAGGGCGAACTTTCGCTCTCCAGGCAGCAGCGACGGTGGCGGTGGCGCGTGGTGGTGGTGGCGCGTGGAGAACCGGGCGCACTATGTCGTGCCGAAAATGCACGAGTGGGAAACACGAGAGGAGAGGTATAGTATATGGAAGGTAGAGGAAGTAGAAAATTATTGTTGGTCAGTGGAATTCTGTTGCTGGGGCTGAAATTATTTATTGAAATATTTTTACATATTATTTTAATTTACATATAGACTTGTAATAAGTATTATATAATTAATCCTAATCACAAAATTTTAAGTTTAAAATTTCCGTAGTATAAATTTTATACTCCACTGACATTTGTACTCCAAATACCATATACCTCGTGTATTCGTGTATACTCAAACCACGACAGACGAAAAAAAAATGCACTTCGCATTCTCATCATTCACTCTAAGCCTGCTAAAGATACACCTATACACCTTTGTCATATATTTTCTCCCCAAACAATGTCTTCAAATGTATATATATATATATGGGCAGTTCTCAGATGAATCGAGAGGTTAAAATTTTTTTTCTTTTAAAATCACCTCAATCGCTTCGTAACCATCCCATATGTTACCCTGAATTTTTTCAGATTTT
>JAWWEQ010050554.1:0-11432 GCA_035583055.1 Torymus tubicola
ATCTAAAGATTTTACCCATTGTTTCATAAGTCCCAATTTAATGTGCAGAGGTGGTATTAGAATTTTTGATGGATCAATAAGTGGCTTTTCTTTTATATTCTTAGAACCCGGTTTGAACGTTTTTCTTAGGGGCCAGAGACTCTTTATGTAATGATTCTTCCTATCCCTACTATCGCATTCACATAAATAGCAAGGATATTTTGTGAATCCCGATTGTTGCCCAAAAGTATTGTTATGATTTTAAGATCCCCACATATTTGCCATTTATGATCATTGTATTTTATTTGGTTTAATATTACATCCATGTTACAGTACTTTTCATCCAGTATTACTGAATATTCTATGGGAATGGCTGCATAAACATTTGTATTGTGTAACAGAACAGCTTTTAAACTTCTCTTCGACGAATCGATCAACAATCTCCACTCGTTGGGTTTGTAACATCTAGGTCTAAAGTAATTCATCAACCCAACTATTTTTTTGCAGTACACTAAGGAAAATTCTTCATCGTAAGCGAAATAATCACGATATTCCTTATCTCTGTCTCGGTAGTAAGAAACTTTAATTTTTCCAGCTTCATTAGTATTTTGTTTTAGCCATGAAGCCAAGTACTCTGCTCCACCTTTTGGTAGGCCCAAATCGCGCATGAGATCATTCACGTTTTCTTGTGTAAGTGGACCTTTTTCGTTCTTAGCATTATAGGGGGCGTATTCCTCGTCACTTGTATCAATCGTACTAGCAACGTTACTGTCTTCATCAGGCGGTTTTTCTTTTTCCGAAATAACATCTTCAGGTTCTCTCTCCATTTCTTCTTCTACGATTTCATCTTTATCATGTCACAAACGGGCCACGGATTCGGATTCAGCGACCCCGAAAACATATGTATGTACTGTTAAACCTTGGTTGCCGTTAATTTTGTACTTTTGACCTTGACATGACCTTGACCCTGACGTGATGGGGTCAAACGGACCACGGATTCAGATTCAGCGACCCCAAAAACATATAACTACCATGGTCAAGTTTTTGGGACTTTCAATTTTTTTTGTAGGGCTGTGTTATCAGTGTATATTATGTTATGTAGATCTAAGACTTCACTTATTTTATAAGCTCCATCATATTGAGAATCAAATTTATTTTGTTTCACTTCTTTTTGCACAAAAATTTTATTTCCTGGGTGATATTTAATTTGTTTAACTCTTGGGTCGTTGTATCTCTTAGTTTTCATTTTTGAATTAATTAACTGTTTTCGAGATGTATCTTGAAACTCTTTCTGTCGAGTAATCAACTCTTGCAAAGTCGCTGTGTTTATTCTTCATCAGGAAAATGATTTGGAAGACGAGCTTGCTTCCCAAACACTATTTCGAATGGTGAAAAATTTGTGGACTTGTGTATTGCAATGTTATAAAAGAACATGACGTACTACACGAGTTTGTCCCAATCTTCGAATTTTTTACGTAATGTTTAATAAATTCTTACAATTTAGAATATTTGACATAATTCTTTCAATACTTTCTCAATAAAACTTTTAGCTCTATCGGATAATATTATTCTGGGAGTCCCAACCACTGTTATTGCATGTCTGGTTAAAGCATTTACTATAGTGAGAGCTTTCGGATCTGGTATAGGAATTGCTAAACAGTATTTACTGAATGTACATTGTATAGTAAGTATATGTTTGTTCCCATCGGGTGTGAGTGGTAATGGTCCCACCGTATCTATTGTAATTTTGTAGAGGGGTTCACTGGGTGTGTCCGTAATAATCATTCGGTTCTTTATTCTTGATGCGTACTACCTTGAGTTTCTGGCAACTAACGCATTTATGTATGAAATCTCGAATATCGTTTTTCGTACCAGGCCAGTAATATTTTGATCTTATCGGTCGATAAGTTTTGTTTATACCTTTGTGTCCACTAATTAAACTGCTGTGACATTCACTGATAATCATTATCTGCTGGTCTTTGAGCGGAAAAATGGGTGTTCCCAACATATCGCTAAAGTACATTCACATTGGTCTAGACTTTTCCTGCACAGTTGTAAAAATTGATCAAAGTTTTTCTTACAATTTTTATCATCTATTTTGGATAATTTTAATTCTTTAATGTTGTGTGATTTGATGCAATCAACGAGAGTTAGTAAACATTCTTCTGTGTCCTTCTCTGTGGGGTTGTCTAAATAAAACTTCGTTAAAACTGCAGTTATTATTTTATTTTTACCTTTTGGAGTGATAGCGATATTACCTACTTTTAATTTTGCCTTTTTAAACTCCTTTGGGTCAATGTAGTTTAAGTCAATCAGTAATTTATCTATACTTGATGTAAATTCTCCATTTGCTGATGAAAAGTGTAAAATGTTGCCCGGTTTTTCTGTCAATTTTTCGTTCGAAAATTTGATTTTAAATTTAGTAAAGGACGTAAACATTATATCAGGGTAAAATAGTTCCGGGGAAATAGTATCAGCGGGATTTCATGTAGGCTTGCTCTCTCTCTGACAATCTTTCTAACTGTACTTCTTCTTACTTCGTCTCTTCTTGAACGGATGGTAAAAGCCTTGATGTTTTTTAGATGTTTCAATCAGAATCATCTGATGAGTTTTTTCTTCTTTCGAAGGGCGTAGATCTAAATCGTGGGACTCCTGCATGTCCTAGAGTACTTTCGCTGTCCCACCACATGTCATCTGAAACTCTTCTCGATGTGGCTACGTCTCCTACAAGTGGAGGTGTGATTCGATAGTAATCATTGTTAATATCTCGAATTTCCGTTTCTTGTGAAGAAGATGTGGAGGATAGTTGTCTTATTTTTGTTCGATAATGCGGGTTGCTGGGGTCGTCGTGTGAATTCTCGTCCTGCTCTTCTTCAATAAATGGCAATTTATTTGGTACCAGTGACGGAAAAGCAGTCCTTAGTTTACTTGGAACTGGTGGCGCTTCGACTTCAGTACTTCCCGAACTTGATGTTAAAACAGGATCTAGTGGTTTCCTTACTGGCTTGATTACGGGTTTCTTAGCTGTTGGTGGTTTGATTGGCCGGGCATTTTTGATTGCTCGAGGTGGATTCAGCAATGCTTTGTGGTTACGCACTCTCTCACCAATAGTTTCTCCTAGGTTTGACAAATCAACTAGTACAGAAGACAGAGGGGTATTTATCGATCCTGTTGGCCTTCCTCTTGGTTCTTCAGATACAGCACTTGATGTTGCAGATAGACTAGTGACTTTCGCCTTGCCTGCACTTGAAGTAGTCAGCATGACTGCTGGCAAATTTTCGGAGTTTCTTGACAACGCATCTGCGTTAACATTAAGTCGTCCTGGTTTATGTATGAATCGATAAGTATATTCCCTCAACCTTTTTCTCCATCTAATTAATCATTGTAAGGATGGTTTGACTAAATCAATCCATTTCAGAAGTTCATGGTCACTTTCGAGAATCAATTCTCGCCCTTATAAATATGGTCGAAAATGCATGATTGCTGAAATTATTGCTAAGCATTCTTTTTCTGTAGTGTCGTAATTTTTCTCGGCGGGTTTCAATATCCTTGACATATAAGCTATTGAATGCTCCTCTCCTAACTTTCCTTGGTTGAGTACTGCCCCTAGCGCAAAGTCAGAAGTCTACGTCAATCCAAGTGTGTGTGTTGTTTTAGGAATATTGCTTTCGGATCCTTTACATTACGAATGTTTGCATTCAGATCTCCCGTGATTATTCGATGCGCAAAACCTTCTGAATGCCTCTTAAGAGCTTCAGCAAGATCGGAATCAATAAGCTCGTCATCCGGGGGTCTATAAATAACTGCAACAAACACGGGAGGCTCGTGCCCTGCTGCACACTACACATTATGTACTCTGGATCTTTCGGCTTGCCTTCGTCCGATGAAGTCACTGATGTACACAAAATTTTTGCTTTACATATGTTGCTTTCATATAGCAGGACTCCTCCACCGTGTTCCTATCCTGTCTGATTGAAGAATAACTATCAATCTGAACACAATCATCACCAATGCTAGTTCCGAGATGGAATTCAGCAATGCCAAAAGATAATATGAGGGGTGAGAGAATAGGAATTGCCGAAGAGCAGTTATATGTGTTTTCAGTGAGTTTACGTTTAAAAATCATGCCGTAAGTCCGACATAACGTATCTCTCGCGCAATATCGCCATTTAGTCACGGAGCAGCTTCATTGTTCGCTTCGCGTGATGCGCATGCATCGCCTTTACTCTCGCATCAGCTTACTACTGCAGAATTTTTATTTTTACTTATCGGGTTCTTCAGCCTTGTAGTCCCGGTAGGCACGACAATCGCTTGTAAATCCGCGGCGGTCACAATCAGTTGCGATGTCTCCCCATTTCGCAGCTTGAATAGGAAACGACCACCTCTATGCCAACAATATTTAAATTGCAAACCACGTGCAACTGCTTTTATCCTTTTATATTGGGCAAACTAATTTTTTACTTAGCGTTTCGCTAATAAAGATTTTCCCGTTACTTATATTTACAGATATTTTCTGATCAAGCCCCGAGACATTGACATCTCTCATGCTGAAACACGTCAATTTATGCTTAACAAGCATTATCTCCTTAACAAGTTTACGGTCGGAGAGCCGAAATACCCACGGACAATGACGTCTGACAGAATTAGTCTTTAGCGAGCCTGCCGTAATTTGTTTATCTGACCGAATCGAGCGTGTTGAAATAATGTCATCTTTCTCGATGGTTGGAAGAGTGGTAAAGAGGATTGCATGTAAAACAACTGAATTTCCTTTTCCGAGCCTTCGAGTACGTTAGAGATAATTAACTCTCGCGAAAAATCAACACTGTTTATCTCTTTTGATGGCGTATGTTTCTTGCTTCTGACAGATAAATTAGTTGGTTCATAGCATATTCTATTGTAATTGCTCGTGCCCGATGCACTTCCACCATTCGAAGTGTTTCGATCGCTATTCTGTGGTGGTTCATCGCGCATTCACCGTGAATTCGGTTACGTGATTACGAATTAGGGTACGTGTATATGTGATAGCCTGGCGCCCTAATTTTATAAATTTGTCGATCACGTTTTTATATTATTCGGGGAAATGCTTGTGTGTGCGGAAACCGGTTCTAGCGGTTGCGAGAGCCGCGAAATTCCGTGTCACAACGGATTACACTCGCGAGAGAGAACGCCGCACGCACAATAAAAAGGTATATATATTAAAATAAGGGTCAAAGGCGGAAAAAAAATTCCCGACGACAGCCACAAAACTCTTATCGTTTCTTCGGACCACTTCGCCGCTTCCTTCACACCTTTATCTCTAGCTATCTCTCCTGGTCGCCTCCTTTGCTTATCCCCTTTCTACGTCTCCATTTCACTTCTATTATCGATACTCTTCGCTCTCCCTATACTCTTCTACTTCCAACTTTTCTCTAACTTCTTCAATTAATACCACTCACTTTCTCTCTGCTACTAAACAATCCTCGCACATGTGCTTACAATAACGACTGACTGCGGAATGGATGAAAAATCGTGCTGCGAGCACGCTTCACTCGGGAGCTACATATTTCTCTTACTTCTCTTCTCACTTGGTCGGTGGTACTCTCCCCTCTCACTTCTCTTGGCGTTTCTGTCCTGTCTCTCCTCTGAGCAGTTTCAGCGGTTCGTCCGCTCTAATGGTTTGGCCTCTCATTGCTGGGCGAATACGCTGTTTCGAGCCTCCCACATGCGTTGACGTTCCCGGTAGCGATCACTGCAACGAGGGTACTCCTGTATGTCCGCTCCCCTTCGCCCGCAGTATATACAATAACCGCAGCTCTGGAGTCACGAGCAGGTTCGTCGACTATGCCCTCGTTGCCAACAGTTGAAACACACCCCTCCGGGTGCGTCGCTCGTCGGGTCCGTAATTATCGGTTTCAACCCGCTAAATATAACCCCGGTAACCTTCACCCTCCATTTTCTCCAACTACCTCTCTCTCTCTCTCTCTTTCTCTCCCTCTCTCCCTCGCTAGTGCCTTAAGGCGTTTACTCGATCTTTCCACACTTCTGGGTCCAGGCGTATTATCGGCTCACTCTTCTCTACTTGTTTCCGCAGCTTCTTCACTGGGCGAGGATGACGTCCATAATTTCAGAATGCAGGCGATGTCTTCAGGCTAACTTGCAGGACGGTATTGATTGCATGGTAGAATCTGTAACGACTACTTTTAATAAAGAATACCTTTTTCTTTAATTGTGTGTGGATTTGTGGTGTTTCATTTCATTCCCTTCGAATCGGAATTGATTCACATTTACCCTTCAACATAACTCGCGCTACTCGGTCATAGGTCTTCTCCACCCCTATATGACCGGCTGACATGATGCAATGGATATAGCACCTTCTCTCTTTTCTTTAATGTCACTACCAGACGCCATCCTTCTGCATCTGATCTAACAAGGGATTCTTCTTGTATTTATATAGCATTCCATCCTCTATCTGCCACTCGGTGTACTTCGTCGGGCATTGTGCGACTGCCTGCAACTTGGCAATGTACCACTGGTCGGTAATCTCCACAAATCCGGACACCTCTGCTTCGTCATCTTCAAACATCCTTGAGAGTGCATCTGGGACTTTGTGCATCGCTCCTTTTCGATGTATGATGTCAAAGTCCCACTTTTGCAGCTCCAGGGCCCTCCACGCTAGTCTTCCAGTTGGCTCTTTCATTGTTCTCAACCATTTGAGGGCGCTGTGGTCGATAATGGCAGTGAAAGCATAACCTTCAAGATACGGGCATAGCTTTGTCAATGCCCAAACCAACGCTAGACACCCTCGCTCGGTCGTGGTGTAGTTGCGCTCAGCTGGAGTGAGCGCAAGGCTAATGTAGATGATTGAATGTTCGCTGTCTTCATCCCCTTGCGCCAGCACTGTACCTAGAGCTGAGCCACTCGCATCACAGTGCACAATGAACGGCTTACTAAAATCTGGGCGAGCCAGCACAGAGGCAGTAGTAAGAGCCTTCTTCACCCCAGATCCACCTCTGCGACTTCCTCAACACTTCAATAACGGTATTTTCTCCTCCGCGCAGTTCTGGATGAACCTTTCATACCAGTTATCGATTCCCAGAAATCCTTTCAATTGGCGCAAGTTAGTCGACGTAGGATAATTCAACAACGCCAGAATCCGTTCTGGATCAGGACGAAGGTGACACGCGAACAGCAGAACTCACATTTGGCTCGACTCACCATCAGGCAAGCGTCCATCAACTTCTTCAACACTATCTCCACCTACTTCAAAGCACGTCTTTAAAAGCACCTCGATGAGCCGTTGGAAAGTCATCGGGGCGTTCGTGAAGCCGAACGGCATCCGTTTGAATTGCCATAGCCCCAAACCAGGCACAGTAAAGGCGATGTATTTCTTATTTCCTTGTGCCATTGGAATCAATCTTCGACAAATACCTTGCTCCGCGCAGCTTGTTTAAGATCGAGTCCATATTGGGCAAAGGATATGCATCTTTCTTTGTCACCTAGCTCGACGGGCGTTAGGCGACGCACGGCCTATGTCCTCCATCTCTCTTTCGAAGAATCACTGGGGCACTGCAGTAGTCACTGGCTGATGGCTCAATCATTCCTTCCGCACTCATCTTCTTCACTTCCTCCTGGGCAAAGATTTTCAATGGCATCCGCCTGGGCTTTTCTTTAAGGGTACAGTCAAAAATGATCAAAAATTCTTTTTTTTTATCTTATTGTAGAAATGTAATCTATAACTATTTATCTTATAGAAAAAAATATGTCCACACATAAATTTGATAATATAATATTTTTTTCATATTTTTTGAAAATTGTATTTGTTAATTTTTTACTTGATTTTACACCATTTTTAGCATTATCTTAAAATTTAAATTCAAAGATGCTTTATCACTAATTTTTAAAAAATTTTTTATATTCTTACGATTAGTACTCTATAAGCTGTTCTCCAAATATTAACAACCCAATAAATTAACGATTCGCGAGTACAGTGCAATACCAGTTTGCATTTGAAAAAACAGTCAAATGTTCATAATTCAAATTTGAATTCTGATTTTCATGTAAAATTTTTGTAAAAAAGTCTATTAGTTTTGTACAGTGTATTACATAGAAAACTTTTTTTCGTTAGATTTATATATACCCATACCCTAGTACAGAGTAAACAATCAAGCAGACGAAAGCTTATATATCTATGTTTTGTGTTTACTGTGTTTTGGAGTATTTTTACTATTTTTAAGAGCTGTAAATGCACCTTGTTAATAAACGTTGGCATTCAGAAAAAGGACGACCTTCCAAGAGAAAGGCTTAGCTGACTTTAAATAGAGAAACGTCGAGAAGAAAAGTGGAGCACTCCCTGCCAAGTAAGGGGCACACCGTGGAACAGCCATCTTTTGATTTCAACACAGGAAAATTTCTTCTTGTGAATGATTCAATGTGTTCACAACTTTTTGAAAACATTATGTGCAGAGAGTATCGAGAGCAAAAACGTTGTGCATAATTTTCTGATATGATTGGGCTCTCTTTAAAAATAACATTAAAGTATATGTCTTGCGGTTCGGCGGCTGGAGAGAGTCATTCAATCCCTTGTACAGAAACAAAGCCCCGGTCTCCTTACATTTAGTGAACCATAGAATTGTGAATGGTATTAATTCTGTTGGCTTAGGTTTTTCTGCCCTAGAGCGGCTTTGTGCTAGCATGAATATAGGTTGTTTATCGAAGAATACCTTTCATTTACTGTTGAAAGCACAACATAAAGAAGCCAGTGTTCTCAAGAATATAATTCTTTAAACTGCTCATGAACAAATTCATGAAGCACATAATACTTTGTCAAGTAGTGATTATTGTGATATTGCAGTATCATATGGTGGCACGTGACATAGAAGAGGCTACGAGTCACTGCATGGCATTGGCATCGTAATCGACGTTCTCACAGGACTTGTTGTAGACTTTGAAGTGTTATCAAAGTTTTGTTTAAGCTGCTCTATTGCTGCTGTTTCATTTCAACCAAACACTGAAGAATTTATTGAACGGGAAGCAAACCATAATTTTTCAGGAGAGTGTGAAATAAATTCCATGGATCTTCAGGGGCCATGGAAGTAAAAGCAGCAGAAATTATCTGGAAGCGGTCCATAGATTCTCAATTTGGAGAAAGTGTCTGACGGAAGTATTGATCTCCAGGAAAAGAATAGAGACAATTGTTGTCAATGCAGTGTCTGAATACAACAGTGGTCTTGTAAAGACTCAGTTGATGAAACATGCATTGACAATTGGTGAAGTTCATCCAAGTATTTCCAGATTTGCTGAGCAGCGGGACACTGTAAGAGTGTTGAAGCAGTCAGAAGCAACAACATTACAAAGAAAAGCAGTACTTGCGAAGAAAAAATACGGGCTGCTTCAGAAAAAAGAAAAGATTTCTTTTATGAAGCAGGAAGTTTTTAAGTTAAAAAAAGGCAGTTAACATAACCAAACTTGTCACCAGGGATAAATCTTACTTTTAAATTATGTTTATCTTTAAATGCATTTTTTACATAACCTTAATTGTATGATATTCAAAATGGTCCCTACGTCTCAAATTTTCCTGCACCTTACTAATTTTTCTTTTACATATTGTGGAACTAATTTAAAAACTTTTCTTGAAAAGATTTTATTGATTTGGTTGTTTTAGTTTTAGTTCAAGATTAAAATGTTATTAAAATTTAATAAATTTTGATTGTTTTTATTTTAAATTTACTTAATTTGACTGTATAAAAAACTATTAATTTAAAATGAATTATTTCTTGAAGGATTTTCATTATTCGGTACTACAAATATGAACTTACAAGGGAACTACCCGTACTGAGAAATTCAAAAATTTCCAAAACTATATTAAATAGTAGTCATCAATGTAACATTCACGAAATTATTTTTTTTTATCGCCAGTGAAGCCCTTTATAAGGGTTAAAATTACATTTAAAGTTTGGACTCAAAAAACGTTTTTTCAACATATCTCGACTTCTACTGAATTTTTTTCAATAAAAAAAATGTCGAAAAGTTTCTAATAAAAAATACAAGAAATTCATAGTAGTTTGAATATTAGGGGTTGCGTTCCTTATTTTTTAGAGGGAGAAATTGCGTTTTTTCAAGCATAATTTTATCATCAAAATTCAGTAAATAATAAAAAATGGATTAAATATTATTTTTCTTAATTAGTGTTTTCTTTAAAATTTACATACATGGGTTCTCTTGTTAGAATCCCAGGAAGATACAAACAAATTTGAGAGGCATGGAGTGTTTTGAATTAAATATTATTTTAATAGTAGTTTTAGGGATAAATCCAAATGTAATGCCTAAAAATCCATTCAAACTTTTTTTTTTTCAACTGTACTCTACCCTTAATTGGCGTTGGGTCATTTACATGGATATGATGTTCCGTCAAGTCCGTCAATCCTCGGGCGAACTGGGTGGAATTCAATATCTTCTCTACTAGCTTCTCCACGGTCTCTCTCTCTCCCCCTTCAGCTCCGAAATTCCTGCACACTCCGCATAAACGGCTTTATCCTTGGCAGTCTTCTTGTGAGCCAGATCCGCCCATTCTCCTCCTTTGGCTCGCCATACTCCTTTCGCCGGTCTTAACTCAACATCGAATTCTTCGAAAAAGTCCATACCAAGGATTAAATCGTGTGTAAATAGGAGTAAATTCCTTGATTGGGTTTTAACTCGAATGTGGCTACGTAACCTCCTACCTCCAAACTCACTTAATTATCCTAAGATCTTATTTACGTTCCCTGTAGCACTCATTACGGCGGTCGGGGATTGTTTAAGGCGGCTGCATAACGATCGATCACTCTCCGGCTGGCCAATGGCACCATTGCCCCCGAATTTAGCAGCGCTCAATACGGCCCCCACCTAAAATAATCTCTAAGAACGGGCGATTCTCCGCAATTATTTCAGCTACTTGCGCTCGTAAGTCGGTTTCTAATAGCCCATTAGTTACGATTTCACTTTTCTCCCTCTCTTAAAGGGTTGATGCGGTTCTCCTCTAGGACCATGTCGACACGGGCGAAGTCTCCTCCTTCGAGCAACGTAGACATGCGAGGAGGGGGCACAACAGTGCTCTCTCGTTTCTCTATTCCTTCCTCCTCTCCTCTATGTTATTGCACATCCTTCTACCAATGGAAGTGATGGAGTTTCCTCGACGTCTACTTCTTGGCTAGCGGCTTGTG
Organism: Torymus tubicola; assembly: GCA_035583055.1. Taxonomy (NCBI): domain Eukaryota; kingdom Metazoa; phylum Arthropoda; class Insecta; order Hymenoptera; family Torymidae; genus Torymus; species Torymus tubicola. The sequence goes on from JAWWEQ010050554.1 coordinate 11,157, forward strand.
AGCGAGCTTCCTTACGAAAATCCACTACATCTCTTTGGCACAGTGTCATCGCGCCCGAAGTCTCCTTCAGGCGATGACAGCGTGTGAAGAGAGGGCACGGCAGCATTCTCTCCTTTCTCTATTTCTACTCGTCTTCTAGATGTCGTCGTGACCGTTCTCCTGGGCGCAGTGTCAGCACGGGCGAAGCTTCATTCTGGTGCTATACAACCTGTTCTGAAAATGTATGTCTCGCACAACATACTCTTATAGAACTCGAAATTCTGAACAAAAAGTTCC
>JAWWEQ010050555.1:0-11430 GCA_035583055.1 Torymus tubicola
TGAAGACAGATATCAATGATATTATGTCGACTGCGAAAGTTCGCCGGCATGTTGTGTGCTTCTAGTATCGTATCGTTGTCATCGACAAGAATTTGGTCTATCCAGGTATGTGACGTGTGTGTGTGATGCGTTGCACCGTGTTGAGCCGTATGTAGGGAGAGCTCCGCTGCTAGATTACGAACTAGTTTAGCATCATTGCCATTTTTAAGAATGTCGGCGTTGAAATCTCTTATATATATAGATTATATAGAAAAAACGTCTATACCTGCCTTATTTTATACTTTCATAAAAAGTTTTATATTAACAATGTTATTATTTTTAATACTTTTAAAAATTTTTTTTCGTGAGATTTCACATCGTATTAAGGGTAAAAGTACGGAAAAGCATATTGAAAGTTTTTATAATATTTTTAACAACATACTATTTTTTCTATATCCTGAAAAAAAATATTTCAATTTTAATAACAGACGTAAGATTGTGTTTATATTTGTAATACGTACCAGGCTTTTGTTCATGAATTTTCGTATTTTGAGATTTTAATTTATCCTCTAATTAAGATGGAATATTAAAATTAATAAGCGAAGATCCAAAAAAATTAAATAAGATTTAAGGACATTTACAGGCATGTCCTAGGAAGGAGGAATTGGATGCTTTATCGGAATGTATGAAATCTGGGATAATAAAATGAAAAAATAAGTAACGATTTAAAAGAGATAAAAAATTTCGTAGAAAATGATGATTTAATTATTACAGTTAAAGATAAGTTATTAGAGAAATTAAAAGAAAGTTGCAATGATTTACAGTTACAGATTGATGAGTTGCGGTAAACTAGAGTAAAAAATAATAGTAGTAGTGAAAATAATTCTGTAAGTTTGGAAGAACCTAAGATAAAGATATCAATTCCATCTTTTAAAAATATTGATCAGGAAAAGCCAGTCAAGTTTTTAAATTATCCGGATAGATACATTTCTTTGATGACAATTAGCGCGTGTGAGAGTATTCAAATCGTGTCGCAAGCGCTAGAAGGTACAGCTTAAGATTGGTGGTACATTCACGAGAGTGATGTAGTAGAGTATGAGCAATTTAAAAATAGATTTAAAGATAGGTTTTGAGATTCAACTATTCAACGTCAGACGGCTCGGAAAATTGAATATGGTAATTTTTCCGCGTGGGGCAAAATGAATCGAGTCACTTACGCGACAATGATTTTCGGTTACGATAAAGAGTTAGAGTTATCGTACTCTGATGACGAATTGTCGGAAGAATTAGCGGATCATTTTGAAAAAGGAATTCGACACGCTTTCACGGGAGCAAATAAAATAAAAAAACACACTTTTCCAAATTTTAACAGATTATGATAATGATGGTAAAAGAATTCAAAGTAGAAAAGTTAATCGCGAACAAAATAAAAGTGTGGGAAAGTCGGATGAGAGACATGAAAAAGAAAATCAAAATCAATACGTAAGTCAAATTTATCAGAGGAAACTGTGGCAAGTGAGAAATATAAATGTTACGCAAGATCAAAATAAATGGATAGAGGTAACACGAGATTTGCAGAAAGCGCGATGAAACAATGCTGGATTTATCTAAAGAAGGGAAGATAGTACTGAGCACTGCAAAGGAAATTTTATTTGTTATCTCTTTAGATGTTTCACACTCTTTATTTAGTACTTCGTTTACCTTACAAGAGTCAGAACTAATCAGATCCTGAACATAACTCGGGGCACGACCGAGAAATGGGGATATCTGCATATTAGAATTGCTGGCCTTGTGGATAGAGCTATCAGTCTCACATATCATAGAATTTAATTTCTCTGTAAACACACTCAAGATTTTGGTGCCAATTTCAATTATTGCCAATTGCATAGTTTATATTATTATTTACTCTTAGAGGGAGGGTAAATTGGATTCAAATCGAGTGCCGATTTTTACTAGAATAATCATAAATCTTGATCTTACTACTCCTGAGCAGTGCCCTACTTGACAGGTAATCTTTAAATCAACCGTCCCTGTCCTGAACTTTATGGACAATGTAACAAATTTTTTAATTTAGTATAGCTTGATGTTTTAATGTATTGATTACGACAAAAATGGGGGAAAAACCTTCTAACTTATAGGACACCATATAAAACATGAGATCGTGGCAAAGATGTCAAAACTTACCTGACCATGGAGGGAGAAAGAGAGGGACAGAACAATAGTAACAGAAAGAGAAAGCAAAAGAGAAAAAAATACTTGATTTTTCTCTAGTAAATTTGATTAAATCGAAACGTTCAATTACCAAGAATAAAGCCGATCTTTCACTAAGCCTGTTTCACCCGTGAGTGGTAAAAACTATATTGATTTTTCTGGTCAATAAATATAAATAAATAAATATAATTACATACCTATTACAAGTAACAAAAGATCAGATACGGCGAGACTGAATAGATAAAAATTAGTTGCATTTTGCATTGTTGAATTTTTAATAATAACAATACAAGTTATTATATTTCCAAAAATGCCGCAAACAAAAATAGTTATATAAACTATTGTTAATGGTACTGTCACATCTAACGGCAAATAGCGGGGTCCCATAATGTAATCAAGATATTCTTCCTCACTTACATTGAATGTAGTCATTCTGCTGAAACAAATGTAACATTGTTTATCTGAAACTAAACTTTAAACAAGAAACAAAGAGATTAAAATTATAAATAAGTAACTTCATAATTTAACATTAGAAATTGTGTTATGCGTTAAAGTCTAGTAGTAAACAAAAAAATTCTTAATGAAGAATTTGCGTAGAAAAACATTATTTATTTAACTTATTAATAGGCGCTTAGGGTAGCTGATGATGAAGTCTAGGTGATGCGGTTCGTAGCTTTTCGCGTCTATGGATGTAGAAAGGCGGTGTACACCGTAATTTTTTGCGTATAGGTATAGAAACGTATGCAGCGCGTTAAATTAAAAAGAAGGAAGCATTTATGATCCATATTAATATTATTTCTTAAAAGAAGACATTGTCGATAATAAAATTGAATACTGTATGAAAGTGTTTTCCATCATGAGCTACCACGAGTACAGACACTTCGTATTGGATGTAATTCAACACCTAGACGCAAAAAGCTCCCCGTTGAAAATATCCACCTGGAATACCATCTGGAATTCAACCTGGATATCCACCTGGATATCCTCGGCTAGGCCGTGAGCTAGATCAAACTCCCCTTACTAAGTAAGTAACGCCAAGGATAGATAAGGAAGTCAAATGGCATCGTCTATAAGACTTTCACAATACCATTGGAATGTCGAACTACGAGGCGTGCCTCGTTTTTGGAACAAAGTCTTTCTACTTGGGGAAGTACTAATATAACTTAAATAAATATTTACACAATTTATATATATGTATTTACCAATATATTTTTAATATAGCCAACTGGAATCCCAGATCTACCTGGATATCCACCTGGATATCGACCTGGATATACCCACCTGGATATCCACCTGGAATTCCAGCTAGTAATCCACTCAGAGTTTGTTCAAAAAAAGGAGGTACAGCTGCAATTCCAGCTCGATATCCACGTGGAATCCCAGATGGTATTCCAGGTGGATAATTTCAAAGGGGCTATAAAGCACACCACCTAAACTCCATCATCGGCTACCTCGAGCACCTTTTTATTACGAGACAGCTCTGCTTTACAAAATTATATTTCATTTATCCTTTCATGAAGGCGATGATTATCATTATACTCTATTATTTTTTATCTTACTGTTTCATTAGAATGTCCACATATATACTTGATTGGATTTTTTTTAAAATAAAAAAAAGCAAAAAACACCTTTTTTTGGTCTTTTTGGGGGCATACCTCAATTTGAAAAAATTATAAGAAATTCTACTCAGACTTTATAAACTTTTTCCTATTTAATGTGCTATACAATAAGTTTCACATTTCTGAGTTAAAAAATCATGGAAATTGAAAAACACATTTTTTGCCTTTGTTTTATTCTTTAAAAGTCCATAGCTTTTTCTGTGTCCTTCAACCATCAAAAACAAATTGTTTTCTTAAAGATAATAAATTAAATACGCGTTTTGAATTTTATTACAAAAAATTGGTTATATCGAGTATACCTTTTACATAAAGCGTAGGGCTGCTTTTCACCGATGAAAGATAAAAATGTGTTTGATCAAATTGTAAAAATTCTATGTAATTCTACTCACAATTTATAAACTTTTTTCCATTTAATGTGTTATACAACGAGTATCACATTTCTGAGTTAAAAAATCATGAAAATTGAACGTTTATGAAAAAGTTCATTATTTTTAAAATTTCAATTAATTCTCACTATTGAACGATTGAATATTTTACTTTAAAACTTTAGGGTTGTGTTCTGGAGCTAATTAATACGTGATTAAAATTTTGAGCAATTTTTAAATTTTCACCTTCAATAGTAGACGTGAAATGACCCATATATATAAATTTTTTACTAAAAAAATTATTTATGAAAAAATCAGTTATTTCCGCGGCGGGAGGAGTGGATGAAGGGGGGAGCTGAAAATATCGCGAGAGGTCATCATTTTGCATGTCTGAACAACAGCCAAACTTTTTTGAAATTCCAAGAAGGATATTTTTTTCAATATTATAATCGAGGAGTGCCCTTTAAATGATTTAACGGCTTTTCCAAAAATATGTTGCTTTAGTTTGAAATTGTTTGTTTTATGAAATTTTGCGAAGAATTTTAATTAATGTTACGAGTAAGCCATCGCAACTTTTTAATAATAAAAAGTGACGGATCCTGGGATTGAACGAGAGACGCCGAGTCGTGAGTCAGAAACACTACCAACAAGCCACGGCCATCACTGGCCGAACTTGTGCTAATCGGCGTCATATTGTAATCGAACGCTTTGCTTATTCCGTTCTTTATATTCGTACGTGTATCCACACATAACATTAATAAGTTGCAATTTTTTTATTTTTTAAATTCATTCTTTTGAATATACTTAATTTTATTTAAATATATATAAAGATATTTTAGACGAAATTTGTTTCATTTAGACTATTTTACTCTTGCAATTATTAATTAACCGACCGAAAGTGAATTAATAAAAATATAGTCATATTTCTCTTATATTAAAGAATATTTATTCAATTTTTCGTTTGAATCTACTTACTTCATCCGAATCCAGATGAATTTTTTACGGATGAAAGAGAGTGAGAAATTATCTTTGCCCTGCAAGATCAGTTTTCGATATTTTTACTTCAAAGTTGTAACCCGCGGTCGGGCAGCGGGGAATTGCAGTAGGTAACGGGATGCAAAATTGACGAATTATAATAATAAGCAAAAATATTAGCACACTTTATTCAATTTACTTAAAGCTATGGGCGCCAACCGCTCGTCGAAATGCGTACTTCGTCATTTAACTGAACATTTATATCATTCGGACACATAGGCGAACAACGCGGCGCGCACACACAAAAGGGGAAAAAAAGGAACTCTACTCCAAAAGCAAAGCCCCCCACTTACAGAAAATGCGCATTCAACCTCATCGACAAGGATGCCTCGCAGTCCTGGCGTGGACGGATGGCAGGCTCGGAATACACTGCTGGACAGGCGACGCTGGCGACATGATCGGCTTGACGGAGTTGATGAACAGTAACCCAGGACTGTCCTCTGCTGGTGACGAGCTAGACCGGCGTCAATGCAAGACCTGGCTTGACATGTACGCACTGTGGTTGCGAGTAGTAGTTGCAAGGAGATAAAGAGCAAGGACACGTATCTCATCGTGACACCGTCTCTTCCGGATACTTCCTTTACACGGGATCACAGGTGTCGCGCGATACGAGTCCGCGCTAATGGCTGCGGTAGTAGCTGTGCTTGTCGGTCTACCCTGATGCTGGAGGATGCCGGTACGCCAGCTGGGTTGTCAATAGTAGCGGTAGCGGCAACACCGTGGTCATCATGTCGATTTCTTTCTCTCTCTCTCTCTTTCTCTCTCTTTCTCTCTCTTTCTCTCTCTCTTGTTTTATGTGCCGGGGACGTTTTCCTGAATCCGTTGACGCCCTAACCTCAAAACGTCAAGTCATCATCGGACCTGTGGGGACCAATTACCAAGTCGCTTTAATCACCGCCCTCCGGCTGACGAGAGAAGAAAAGCCAGCGGATCCAGTCCATTGCTGTACCCTGTCTCTGCACTGTCGCACCGACACCTGGCGCCCACTCGTCCTCGCACAACAGTACATGCCCCTCAGCCACACACTCGTGCGCCGGCCCAGGACTGCACGCTACGTTGTATCATCTGCGAGAAGCTGACCAGCTGTGCACCGTCGACTACTACAGCACTGACGGCCCTCATCACCAGTTGTTTTTTATGCCAACGGTATCTTGTGTGAGTCAGCATTAATCCACGGTCACACCTGCGGGGAATTGCGCATCTGCGACCTACCGCGTCCTACTATACCGACTGTCGTAGTCTTACTGTCCGATTTTAATTCTTGTCCTACTCTTAGTTTAAGTGTTACTCTTACTCTTAAGCTTTAAATCTGTAAATAGCCTACCCCTTGTCTTTATTATCCGTAAGCTGGCGCCCCAGGGCCCGCCTTAGTGCACATTTATTCGACCCCCTCGCATGGCCGTGCGAGAGTGCCCGGTTTGCTGCCTGCGGCAGTGCGCAACGACCCAGCCCTAGCATCCTGCGTAGTGTGCCTCCGGTATTTTCATTCCGCGTGTTTACCGGAATCCGGCCCATCGACCTGCTGCAATAGGTGTATCTCCAAAACTACAGCGTCTAACATCACCTCTACGCTCAGGAGCAGTGACTCTCAAGTGTTTCTCGGTTCCGTCTGCATGCGGCAATCTTCTCCTTCTACCGATCTGGTTCACTCGGCCACGCCCACCGCCGGCCCGATTTCGTCAAAGAGGCGTCTCTCTACCCTGGCTCTTTCCCTGGTGCCAGCCTTGAAGGCGCATTGTGCCAGCCCGACACTGGACGTCTTGCATCTCCGCAAGTAAACACAGACTGGATGGACCAAGGCATTGATACGGACGCACCTTTCCTCGAACTTGACGCTGATGGTTCGATCCGAGCCGCGCTTCAGGATGCATCACCATATATGTAGGTTTTTTATAACCTGCCGAAGAGCTCACACGACTCAAACGCCGCGTCACTCGCCACCAACTCGCTTGTCATGGCCAGAATTATGAGCACCCTCACCAAGCTCGCCATCCGCGTTGATGAGGTCTCCTCTCGTGTTGAAGAGGCCACCCTTAACCAGCAAAACCTGAGCGCACATCTCGATACTGACTTGACAGCAGTGCGTGCAGACGTCGTCCGGAATATCACCGCCAATTGAGAGTCACTCTGCCAACGATCCATCAAAGATCTGTCCAGCAAGAACCTACGCACCTCGCGGCTGCCCTCCTCACCGCTCTGAACCTGCAGCAGTACATACCCCTCGCTGTAGGCTTCCGGACGTGAGAATCACCACCCCGCTTTGACATCACAGCTGTCAACTCTACTGCTCCTGCGCCTTCCGCTCTTTTGTGTGTGTTTGTTTTTATGCTCGCCTGTCCGAGGGCCCGTGATGATATTCTGCGAAAGACGCCCATTCTAAAAAATCTCGACACCCAGTCCATCTTCGGGTCCGGTGGCACCACCAAGCTCTCGGTCAACGCTCTATGGCCAGACCCGGTACATAAGCTCTTAAAACGTGCTACACCGCTTCACAAGGTACTAGGCCACTTGCGTCCCGTGGTGAAGAACCTCACAGTCTCCCTGCATCCCACGAAAAACGGGCCATTAGTTCTAGTGAAGGATGACGCCGATTTTGACGCGCTCGTCTCCTCTTACTCGACTGTAAATCATGCACAACGCCCGATCGTCAACGGCGCCAATCGTCGCATCTTGTGACCCTCCGCGATGGATTCTGTTTCCAATAACCTCGTAGTCGGCCATATAAATGTAAACCGTCAATTCCCTTCCCATTTCGCGCTCCTCGAGGCTGAGTATTCCATTACGCATTTCGATGTGCTTGCTATCACTGAAACGTTCTTGCATTCTGGCATGGACGACACGCACCTCAGCCTCGACGGCTTTAATTTCCATCGTACAGATAGGAGGGGGGGGGGGATCGACGATGGCGACGTTGGTATCTATGTCCGCGATAGCTTGGCCGCGAGATTCTCACGGCCTCAGAGCCAACCTTCAAGAATAAGCCGGAATTTCTTATTCTGGAAATTACCACCTCTATTTCTAAAATTCTCGTCGCTGCCATTTATCGCCGTTCTCCCTCCGCCTCTGATGATTTTCTTTCAGCTCTCTCTTCCTACCTCCCCCACTTCCACTCCGTTATCATCTCTGACGATTTCAATATTAATATGGCCACCCCCAACTCTGCTAACTCCGCTAAACTCCAATCATTCATCGACCATCACTCTCTTCACCTCGTCTCGTCCCTTCTTACTCATCACCAACTCTGGAATAATTCCCATACTTGGATAGACCTATTCATCAGTAAGTCTCCCTATCCCATATTGAATTATTCTAAATCACCAGCTTCGTTCATCGCCGGCCATGACCTCATTAAACTTACTTTCATTATTAAACTGCAGAGAACCCTCCCCCCACTTCTAAACCCATCCTATCCTGTAACGTTAAAAATCCTAGCACCGAAGCACTCAACCGCAACCAGCTAGAGAAACTCCCTTCATTCGTCCACCCCACTCCTCTCAGCTTGATTACCTACTCCACCTCCTCTGGTATGCTCATGAGCCTCTGCCCTGCCAACGTTTCTGAGGACGAGCGCCGCCTCACTAAAGCGGTTGTCACTGCGTTTGACGCCTGCGCACCCATCCGCTCCATCACGCTCTCCTCACGTCACAAGCCCTGTGTGAGTTCTGTGAGTTACGCCTGCTCATGCGCGCTGGCGACCGCGCTTATATAGTGGCTCGTACCTCAGACTCAGCAGCTGACCTGCAATGCTTCCATATCGCTCGTGCAAGGGCATCAAACGCACTTGATTCGTCCAAGAACCGCTATATTGTGATGCGCCTTGAAGAGGCCCCCAGCCCTGAGGCCAATGGAGGGAAATTCGCCGCCTTCGCGTTACTGGCTCCAGCATGCCATCTCCCTTCCGCCACTTCGGCGTAGCCACCCTGAATGCGCATTTCGCCGCAATCGTGAATTTCATCTCCGCCCTGTCACCGCTGACGAAGTTCTACGTGCCATCAATCGCTCTTCGTCGGAACCTTCGGGCATAGACGGCATCACCAATAGCATGATTCGGCTCATCGCGGGAACAGCACTTGCCAGCATTACAGCACTGTTTAACTCGTCGATCATCAACGCTGAGTTTCCATCGGAGTGCAAAAAGGCTCTTGTTCCGCCGCTATCGAAAACCAAAATTTCGAGACTTCCATCAGACACGCGGCCAATCGCACGACCAACTGTCCGGCTATCTCGAGGTACATAGTATCCTCCACCCGTGCCAGGCTGGATTTCGTCGAGGCCACAGCACTGAAACTGCCCTGCTAAGCGTGCTCGACGACGTGAGACAAGCCATCGACGACAGGATTCTCACCATCCTCATCCTGTTTGATTTTTCGAAGGCCTTTGAATCGATCCCTTACGCACGCCTCCTCACAAAGCTAAGGGCCCTCAATATGTCTGACCACGCGCTGCGGTGATTTTCCAGCTATTTATCTGATCGTTTACAGGCGGTCATTGATGACGGAGGCTCCATCTCCAACTGGCTTCGAGCGTTGTCTGGCGTCCCGCAGGGCAGTGTGCTGGGTCTGTTGTTGATCGCCATCTATACCAACGATCTTCCCGCTGCACTGACCTGTACTCGGGTGATGATCTACGCTAATGAAACGCAAGTTTACCTTCACTCCTCTCTGGCCGACTTACCACAAGCTACCGTGTGCGTTTCCGCCGACACCCAGGATGAATTTCTCTTAATATTAGATATAAATTCCAGCTTTTTTTGGTTTTGGTATCAAATCCTCAATAATCAAACTTAAATAACGTGTTAAACATAAAATCTCTGAAGCAGATTGTTTAACTTTTATCTTATCTTGAAACTTACCATAGTCAAAATCATCTATGTGATCGTTCAATTTTTGGAAGTCAAATAACTTTTCATTACATATTAAATTTGTCAACACTTTTGAAACAATATAGTATGCGATACCTTCCAACCAATCATGCATCATATCTGTTGATTGATTTTCCGTTACATAAAAATCTACCATATTGTTAAAAATGCAATTTTCTTTAATACCTGTTTCAATGCGTTTTTGTTTGACATCTTCCATATAATTTGTTCTATTTCTCAAAAGAGAAGTATCTTCTTCGCTCATAATTTGGCATTGAGCAGAAGTAGCAGTGCATATTCTACAATACCGTGTACTTGAAAAACTTTCAACAACACCACACATTTCATTCAAAGCCAATTAATAAAACGCATCTAAAATAAACTTTCTGCTCTGAGCCATTGATGTTCACAGTGATTCCATCTGAACTTAATAAATTAATTTGATCAATGACTTTTTGAAAAATAGCTTTGTTATCATATATTTATCTATACTTCGTATAAAAAATACATGCAACAAAAATATTATTCAATTTAGCAACCAGACGTGGTGGGAGAAACGGCAAACAAATGTATACGCCACCAAGTTGTTCTTGACCTGCGTAACTTCCCAATGTGTTTCCTAGATCGAAATCATCATAATAGAGAAAAAGTGGCATTATATACTTATTCCGATAACTATATTTTGTATTCCACATAGCAGCTTGAACAACGTTACTTATAACTTTTTTTTCGTTATTCAGTTCATCTCCATAATTACATATTTGTTCGAATAATCCTCGTATTTCTAAAAAATTTTTCAACATCTGTAAAGGTACGTACGTTGCATAGACTTGTATTTGTTTTCCCTTATCTACATCGTGACCGATTAAGTATTGTTCTGGTGGTATATATCCGCAATATTTTTTATACATTTTGAAATGCAAGTGCTCAGTAGAAAATTCTCTAAAAGGTTCCTTATTTTCACTTAAAACTGAATTTATTCTGTTCAAAATACTTACATCGGGAATATCAGATAATTCCTTTCTTATTTTGGTCTTTAGCTAAGGTATATAAATATCTGCAGTAAAAATCTCCAATTTACTGATAAATTCTTGTACAGCATTTTTTGGTATATTTGTATTGTTGTACAATGATAACGTTAATTCCAAAAGATCATTTCTCAAATTCAATGTTTCCGACATTTTGAGAAATATACAATGAAATCAAAAGAATTAAATAATAACAAAAGAATTTAATAATAACAAAAAAAGTAAAAGTATATAAAAAATTGTCATTCATCATCAGTCCGTCTACAAGTACAGACGTGTTTACATTGCTCTAATATAAACACTGAACGGTAGTCTAGCTCTGTATACAAATT
>JAWWEQ010050556.1:0-11427 GCA_035583055.1 Torymus tubicola
TATATATGTTGGAAACGTTTATCTTTCCAGCCTGTGTATTTAAATCGAAGAAAATGTAGACGAGTCACTTCTGTGATTCATAGGAGGCTTTTAACCTGTCAATTATGATTGAAGTAATATACGTTACATTCGTTTGTGATGTTTACGACTGAACACCAGAGAGCAAGAGAGAAAGAAAGAGAGCCTGCTAGACAGTTTCGATATATACATTCCTAAGCATATACATATATATACGCTATATTAATGAAAGGAATCGAGAGGGAATAGAAAATTTTCTATTTACCTTTCAACTGCACACGTATAATATATATATATATATATATATAGTATAACTTCGCGTATGTACTGAATTTTCATTAGCATCTATATGGCATATATAACAGGGCGTACGGATACTTTTGTAAAATCAATTTTACCGCCGTTAAAAAAAGCCTCCGCGAAGTGATTACTTTCCACAGTCAATACAACTTCGACCGCTTGCACCGCCGCCGCTGCCGTCGCAATCTATATATCAGCGATAAGAGAGAAAGAAAGAGCGGGAGCGAGATGCCCTTTAAAAGATGCAAATTGCAAGGCAAACCGAGCCCCTCGATCGCGGCGCTCGAGCATTCATTTTCGATTTCCACTTCCGACCGGCAGGTCTGGCAGGCAGGCAGACACCCCGTTACGAACTTTCAATCTCTCTCGTTTTCTCTCTCTCTCAAGGCACACGCCATTCTCTTACCTCCTCTCTTACCTCTCTCCCCGTTCGCGAAAAAGTCAAACACGGGGCCCACCGCCAAGAACTCGTGGAAACTCTCTCTCTCTGTCTCTCTTGCAGCTGCCTCCCTTATCTCCCTCTTCCCGTATACGCTTCGAAGTTTCCCTCGAATCCTCCCTCCGTCGTTTGCCTCCCTCTCGCGAAGGTCAACACACATCGCTCTTAATATTTCAGCCGTGCCGCGCGCGAGCGCGCTCACCGTCGAGTGACGAGAGAGCGAGAGCGAACGAGAGAGGAAAGGAGACAAAGACAGAGAGTAAGAGAAAACAAAAGAGCACTGTTCTCGCTCTCTCGCGTTCCTCTCACGGGATCATCCTGCTGCTGGCGCGCGCCCTCGACGGTGCCGTATAGTCCTGTGTGTATGCGTGTGTCTGTGTATGTACGTGTTATCGAACTCAAGGGCTTCATAATTCACGGTATCTATATCGAATATCGCACGACGTTGTCTCTCTCTCTCTCGCTCTGTAATGACCTGTAATACCACTGCAGAGCTTGGAACAGAATCGCTTCAGGGCAGTGCGGGCATTCGATGACGCAAGTGGCTCATCGTATATCTATATAGGACCCTGTAGAGATCGTACTCGCGTTCACGGTAAAAGAGCGCTCGCGGATGAAACGCAGAGAGTTTATACGGATGAGGATAGAAAGAGCGAGTGTCAATTAAAAAATTTTATTAGGCAACGAGCGAGCATCACGCGCTTACGTGCTAGAGCACGAGGGTCTATATACATATATAGTGACTATTGTTTTAATTGATTTAGAGGGCCGCTTTGATCAATTACGCGCGCTCGTACACGTGAAAGCAAAAGAGAGAAAGAGATGGACGTGTAGTAGTAGCAGCACGTATATACATTATATATATATAGTACATCCTGGTGTGCGGCTACTGCGTAAGAGGGATGCGAAAGTAATTTTTTTGACGCTGAAAAAATAGAGGAAGAGCGATTTATGGCTTTTTATGCGCGCGCGTGCGTGCCTGTGTATACGTATTACCGTTATATACGAGCTTTAATTTTTTACAAGTGAAAATTCCGCTATACGCCTTATATACACTTACGTACACACACGCATATATATATATATATATGTACGGTTCGGTTGGTCGCTCTGTTGCTGCTGTTATTATTGCGGATCGTTACGGTGAAATATAGATCGGATATTTTTCGCGCGCGTGCGAGCAGAGCCCGAACGCTCGGTGGAGAGACGCTACGCTTCTGCTGCTGCTGCCTCTTTACGAGTGCAATGAAATTTAATGAAGATAATGCCGTTTTAAAAGTTCCACGCGCGTCTTGCCCAGGCCTGATTGATTGTTCAATTATTTTTAACGGCCATATGGGGGGGATTTTATCGAACTTTTTTATATAAGAGTATAGAGAAAGAAAGAGATTCACGTGTACAGTGGTGTGTATGTTTGAACAATGCCAATACGGGCTTTAAATCAAGTAATGCCTCTAAATTATATTTTATTCGTAACCGAGAGAAATAAACTAGTTAACATCAATCATCGTCTTATATAAAGCAGAAAAATCAAAAATTGCGATTGTTCTGTTGTGCTGTATATATATGTATACGTACGTATACGATGGAATAAATAAACAAAATTTATAACAGCATATATCTATCTGTAAACGTATAGCTTTCGAGAATAAAACTTTGAAAAACATATATTGATAAAAATTTATTCGAAGCCGTCGGCATCGCCTCTTCCCGCCCTAAATCATCCATCAACCATCCACGCGCAGATCAAGTTCAGCGTTTTATCGAGCAATGCGCGCATGGGGCTATAAATTTCCGAAAAATCCGGTTCATCTTTCTCTCTCTCCCTTTCGCCCTGCGGTGCAATCTTACGCCGCATAACTCGCGATTCGATTGCACCACTGTGCTGTCTTTCTCTCTCTCCTTTCTCGCGTTATAAAAAGTATAATTAAAGCATCGAAAAAAAAATATATGCATACGTAAACTTTCTTTCTTATTCTTTTGCTCCTTACGTATACCACGACGGAGTTAATCATCTGTATACTTGGCGCACTCACTCTTGAGAAAGGGTCAGCATCGCCGTATGCACACATATTGTCGGGTCAGTACACCCAACAGATGCAAACCACGTGCGCGCACCTCTTATACTCTCCCCTTGGCCCAGTAAAAACAATGTGTGTGTGTGTGTGTGTATATATATATCGGTGAACCGAAGTAACGTCTGCCTGCTCGCGAGTATATATACGCGCGGCTGTTGTTGTTTCCCCGTGGGGACGACGTGGAATTAATGGGTTGGTATATAAGGTACTTGAGATCCGTGATACGTGCCGCGCGCGCGCGCGCAGCAGGGACACAGCAGCAACGCTCAAGGTTGCCGAGAGTCTAGATGCACATGGCATAGTTTTCATATATGAGGGGAATTAGGGTCTTTAGCTTCGTTTAGGTCAATTTGAGCGCTCGATGTGAGAGCGAGAGAATTATGTGAATGGCCCACGGCGGTTTTCTTTTACTCGCACTTGGTGTTTAGTGAGAGGACACGAGAGTGAGGTTATAGTATGGTGTGTATATATAGACGATTTAATAGGCGATTAAGGAGTGTTCGGTTGGTTGATGGCGACGACGAGCGGGCCTCGAATTTCTGAGCTTTTCTTCGTAATTAGGTGTTTGTAGGGCGCGTTCGATAGATTATACCACGCTACGCGTAACCTAAGTGATGTTCAGTTTACAAGTTGTTGTAATTAGCTGCCTTTAAGTGGATATATAAACCGTGTCTAATGTCCTACAATAATGTGTAACAGTTCTATACTATTTCGGATTTTTTAAAGAACTTATAATAAACAACTATATATATAGTTTTGAAAACCATATTGCACGAAACAGTTATGTTCGCCGTGTGCTCTTTATTTTCTTATGACTCCGTACTTAAGAAACCTTATAGCAAGTATATACAAAGAGGCTCGTTTATCAAGGTGCAAACAGAATCCTTTTTGTTCTTATGTTTTCGCAAGGTTTGCTTTTAAACACGTTAAGCGTACATATATACACACACCCGTAGAAGAAAAACTGTGTCAAATCAACGAATATAATATACCTGTATTTAACAATGTTTTAGCACTATAAACAACATACACTTCAATTACTTACAATTCACAAATATACATAACGAGCTATTTCATTTCGCTGATTGTTTACCGAAATGAAGTGAGTGCACGCGCGCGCAAAATCCACACCCAATTACTAATTCCGCAAATTTTCCTCCTGTCTATATATACACACACAGTGCGAATCATTACAATACCTCTTTCTTTCTCTCTCTCTTTTCTCTCCAATTAATTACAAAACTCTTTCAGCGCAGAAAACAAGCAGGTTGCGCGCGCGCGGCATCATCTCGATATCCAGCACCCAAACCCAATTCTCATCTTCAATTAAGCCGCGTAACTCGAGCCTCCCACTGGAATCACTCCTCCTCCTCCACTTTCAACCAGCTTCACGTATACAAACCGCCCTATTGTCCATCTCCTACAAAGCCTGTGCGCTTGCGCGTTCTATCTCTCTCTCTCTCATTCGCTTTTCGGCAACTCTCTCTCTCTCACTCCCTCTCTCGCGTCGTTCACAGCATAAAAGATCAATCCGGCCCAACTTGTTTGCAGATCCACCTCGCGCTCTCTTTGAGCTCTGCCAGTGCGCCTGCTTGCTTGAGTCTCGCTTGCACTTATATACTTCCGGCCTCTCGCAGGGAATCCCGGAGGTATCCGATTTCACGCGCGCGCACACACACACAGCATACATCAGGTTTCTATATATACGTATATATAGACGTAAGAAAGAAAACACCGCTATGTAGCAGCAGCCGTGATGAGCGTAGGGAGGCCGAAAAGCAAAAGACGAAGGAGTATAAGGTATATATAGGGAGAGAAAGAGAAAGAGAGTATTACAGTATAGTGTACATGTATACGCGACGACGGCAACCCGGACACTCGAGTCGCTCGCTTTAGCAGTGGGCCACTCCACTCTATTTTCTCTCGAGGGTACTTGCACACTCACGCGCGCACGCGAGTACTACTGTATATGCCACTATATATACTACTGCTGCTCGTCTCGTATATATACATATACACATATATACACGCGCATGTATGCATATATACTACGTGGCGTATATATTAGCCCTCGACAGACCCATTTCGTCCTTCTCCGCACCGGATCATTCGCCACCGAGCATGTGTATATGTACTTATGTGTGTGTGTGTGTGTGTGTGTGTGTGTGTGTGTGTGTGTGTGTGTGTGTGTGTGTGTGTGTGAATCGTGGCCGAGTCGTTTGGCACGGAGTTTAACTTCCTTTAGATGATATCGCGCAAGGAGAGGCGAGTGTATAGCGAGCAACGCGCGCTTCTTTCATGCATTTTCATGGCAAGGCGAGCGAGTAAGCGAGCGTGTCCTACTACTACGCGCAGGCTTTGGCATTGTTTCTGGTGTAATTGTCGTTCGCCCTCGAGGTTTTCGGTGAGGCACTTTTGTAGAGAGAGAGGGGGGGGGGGAGGCTAGCCGATATGTGCACGGGTTGTATGCAAGGGTCGTTAGGTCGTGTTTTTGTGCCACCGAGATTGCGGTATATGGCTTGTATATTGCACGCGAAGTTATGGGGCGATGGAATTTTATTGAATTTTTCTCGTTATAAGAATTTTTTTTTAGGTACTGTAGTAAAAATTTATTTTTTAATAAACGTACATCGATCGATGCTGAATATTCGGTTATATTATACAGTTCCTGGAATAATAAGTATAGTCGAAATTAAAATAACTGAAACACGATAACTAAAGTAAGTACGGGTTTATTAAACTTAATGTAACATTTTTCTTTCTCTCATTTCATTTCATTTTTTTTTTTTTTTTTTTTTTTTGGGGTGTGTAAAATAACGTGAATATGGGCTGATTTTCGTAGTGGAAAATCAACGAAAATATTGATCGCTCGAAAAGAGCAGATGCCCGTTTTTTTACGAATAAAAAAAGAAAATTTATCAAAAAATATATGCTAGACATGGAGAGATTTTCCAATTCATAACAGCATTTAATGAAATTTAATACGTGAAAAAGCTCGTCAGAGGTATA
The DNA here is from genome assembly GCA_035583055.1 of Torymus tubicola. Lineage (NCBI taxonomy): Eukaryota > Metazoa > Arthropoda > Insecta > Hymenoptera > Torymidae > Torymus > Torymus tubicola. The sequence continues at coordinate 5,845 of JAWWEQ010050556.1, forward strand.
AACATTAACACATGCCAAAGCTCTCGGATGTATACATGTATATTTTTATCACGTGTTCGCTTTCGAATTAAAAATTTTAATTTTAAAATGCATAAATACATTCGAATAAAGTAATACAGATAAATATTCATAACAAGCAGCGCATCCGCGCGCGCTTCTCATTATTATTGTCTTTACTTATCATTGACAGTGCGCGCATATGCACTTTACATTCGCATATAATGTATATATAGATACGCACAGAACTCTCATCGATAACCAGTTGAACGCATTTATAATTATAAAAAAAAAAGAAATCTACATATCGTATACAATATATATTGTATATGTATATATTATACTCTGTCTCGAAAATGGATCACAATTTTCTCTCTTATATATATAGTATTTAAATAAACCGTGTAGTGCTTCGACAAAAAAGAAAATACTGCTTTCGCGTTTTATGTGTATATATATATACTGATATCGTCGTACCGGGCACGCAACGAGATGGCCAAAACCATCGCGCTGTGCAGTTTTAACAACTCAGCTCTGTGCCGTATATATAGCGTAGAAAAATATAATACTTTTTTTTTCATTACTCCTCGCTCCTTCACTCTCTTTCTCCTTCTTTTCTTCTCTCTTTCTCTCCGCGCTTTCTAACGAATCAGCTGACGGCTCTTCTGATGTCCTCGATGGCCTCCAGCATCCTCAGCAGTATGCTCCTATTCTCCTCGTCCCTCTTCTTCGTGTACTCCAAAAACTCCGCCATCCTCCTCTCGAGCCTCTCGAGCCTGTCCTCCCTCGCGCAAGCTTCACCTCCTCCGCTACTACTACTACCCCTCGCGTACTTTTTCCTCGGCCTCTCCTCGTCTTGGCCGTCGTCGTCGTCGTAGTCATCATGGTGGTAGTAGTCCTCCTGCCTTCTCCTCACCTCCTCCTTAACGATCTCTAGCTCCCTACCATTGACACTGATAGGCTCCAGCGCGGGTACGACAGGCCTGATAGTGAGCTCAGTTGTACGAGGTAACCGCGACAGCAGGTCCGCTTCGTCGCTTGGCGCGGTCCGCTTCCTACTCGAATTCATCGTCGTCGTAGTCGTTGACGTAGTCCTCGTTGTCGTCGTCGTAGTTGATCGTCTGTAAGAAATTTATACCGTTTACATAGGTGCTGCTCCAACTATAATACATACAATTCACCTTTGCCCCCTTATAATGTATTATATATATATATACTTTTTCGGGACTATATATATATATAGAGAGAGAGAGAGCGAGAGGAAAGGGGAAGCATATAACAGGAGCACGTGTTTCGCCGGAAGGCATTCGTTCCGGGAGCCCCCCGATTAGCCCAGCTCTCTATACTATATACCAAGGAGTTATTGCGGGTTGTACTACCTAGCATGTGTGTATCTGTGTACGTGTGTTTACGTGTACCGAGGAAGAGTGAAAGAGCACAGAGAGAGAGAGAGAGAGAGAGAGAGAGAGGGAGCGAGGGTTGCCAGGGTTCGTTAGCGGAAGCTTTTGTCGTCGGAATGTGGGTTTTTCGTGTCGTTTGAGGGAGAGTGAGAGAGAGAATGCGTCAGCGAACGAGAGGGAGTATAGTATGAAGGGCTCGACCGCTATATACTAGGCGCTTTTGAAGAAGCCAGCGTGTTTCATGCATATTTATGCGGCACGCGCGCGCGCGAGCTTATATACCGTACGGCAGCGTGCGACGGGAATTAAAAGCGTGTTATAGAAATGCATATAGGGGCGTCCTTTTTCGGGAGGCACGCTTTATTATACACATATTGTCCCCCTCCTGTTGCGATGGCGGTGTTGACGTTATATACGCGGTTATTTCGAAGAAAAGTGGCGCCGCGGAAGAACAAAGAGATTAGCTGCTGGTTTAGATCGTATCATAAGCGTTTGTGTGTATATATACGGGATCACGTATAAAAGCAATTGTTGGATGTCGTTTTGATGCCGAACAAAAAAACAACAACAACAGCTCCCTCTGCATTAGAAGAGAAAAGCATTCGGAGAAAATTTTATACTGGGTTTATGAAAATTCACTTTTCCGGCCATGTTCACGACGCATTTTCCGCTGTGTATAAGTACACCCGAAGCAGCGCACAGCGAGTGTATAGTAAAAGTTTTAAGAGGTCAAAGTTTAAAGTCGCGCTGTATTAATGCTTGCGTATATGTATGTATGTATGTATGTGTCATACATCGAGTTTCACAGGATTCCTCTATAGCTATATATATATATATATGCATTGCCGCGAGGCAGGGACGCGAGAGCGCGCGCGTGTACGGGCTGCGCTTTGACTCTTGATTTACAAGGAATTCCGCGCGCGCGCTAAATAGCCAACGCCATACGGCTTTAACGCCCGTTGACCGATACTGCGTTTAATAGGAAATATTTCGGTGCTTATAAGGGACCTTGGAACATGTGTGTGTGTATCTGTGTGTGAATCTATATATACTCGTAGCACATCATTCATGCGCTTATATACGTATATAACGTTTATGGAAAAATGAAATAAAATAATCTACTTAAACGGGCGCCGTATGGTAAATATGATTTACGCGCGCCATATACCGGTCTTTTATTGAACAATGAAATGCTATTTACAGGGCTGTAAAGTCTGGTAAAAAGGATAAATTAATTTTAGACGCAGCGAGGTCGGTCGTTCGTTTTAAAATTTTTTCTGCGGTTTTTGCGGTCAATGCATTTACGTATTTCCCTTTTTTTTTAATTAAACAAAAAAAAAACAGCGTAAATTCGCTTTTCCATCGTTCCTTTCGCGAATTTCTATTTTTAGAACAATTTTCGACGAAGCATTAACGAACCGACGCAACAAATTGAGCTTCGAATCTACACCTCTACGAATTTGCAATTCATATCTCTCTCTCTATATCGCTTCCCTCTCTCTCTCTCTCATCCCACATTCTCATTTCACCCTTTACCGCAACAGCAGTGATCCCAGTGCAATCCCCTTCCAAAAACCCAACTCACCTCGTCGTTCGCGGCAGCCTCTCGACATCGAAGACAGGCCCTCCACCTCCTCCTCCTCCTCCTCCACCATCGCCACCTCCTCTACCAAGCGGTTGCAACCTCGGCAGTCCAGCTACCCTCTCACTTGCCACTCCATTGTACTCGTTAATATTCTCGCTCGGATTGACGGGCGAACCGCTGCCCTCTTCGTCGTCGTCGTCGTGGTCGCCTACGGACACGCAGAGAAACTCCTGGGGATTGACGAGTTGTTCATCGTCCTCATCGTCGTCATCAGGGCTGCGCCACATGGCCGGTGGCGACGGACTGACGTTACCGAGGACCTCGTCAATAGCAGCGTAGAATGGCCAGGATATGTCGTCCGCTTTGTTCTTGTCTCCGTGTACCGGGTTTTTCAGCTCCTGAAGTCGTTGTTGTTTTGATTTATTGATCCATATAATAATGTGTGCAGGAATAATTTGAGACTGATTTTTTTTTTACGAGGGGAATAACGATATAGGGACGTAAGTTATTAAAGTTCAAAGTTTCGCGGATGTAAAAACAGGTTGTAAGAGTCGTGTGTTACACAAAAATATAGAAATATATTTCGGTATTATAAATAGCATTTTTATCAAACCGAGGCTATGTAATTATCTAGGCTCTTATTAATAATATTCTCAATTTATTAGTCACATAATATAATTTTCCTCAACATTTTATACTTACAAATTATATTACCGCTTAAAATCCCATGCTCCAAAAAAAAAAGAAAAGAAAATAAACAAAATCTTTACGTAAGTTGATCAAAAGTTATACGGTGAAAGCCGGGGAATCAGAGCAAATGTTCTCAAACGCGCTTATATAGCGCCTTATAAATATATAGAGCTACAATGTATATATACAGGTACGCGGACGAGTAATTTGCGTCACGGTTAGTAACGCCGGATGATTTTTTCGCATATCTTTAATGGTGTACGTTCACATTTAACGAGCCCGTTAAACTCCAAAGTCGAAGTTGACCGCCGCGCGCGCGCGCGTACACGGCTTTTATAGTCTATACTCGCGGCCGTTAACCCATCTTTGAAATTGCCTTAACTGCGAGCCAAGCCGCGCGGAATTCTTGACATTTTTGGCGGAATATAGCAGAGCCAACCGCTCATCACCCTCACATTTTCCAGATATTTAAATTGAGACTTAATAATTAATCGCTTTATCAACGCGCGTGCAATTTGGCGTAATTTTTTCTGAATTACTAGGAACATTTAAAAATTCACAGCTAATTACGAATTCGCATACAGTGTATATTATACATATTTATACGTTTTCGTACAGACTTTCACATCGCGCGCATTAGTGAATAAAATTATGGGATTAACGCCCCGACGCGTTTTACTGCGCCTCGTAAACGTTACATTAATTAGGATAAATCATCGGTATATAAATGTACACATCCACGGTGGAATAAAAATTTATACAGCGTGGGTGTATGTGCTCGAAATGTAGACTGTTATCGCGACATAAATACACAAATGTTACGTTTAATAACATGCAAAAATCAACTTCGAAAACATTATACACTTATTTAAAAAATCAACCATTCGAGTTGTAGCGTACATTGACTTTATGCGCTTTGAACTATCATTACGCCTCTCGGAGTCGCGTATTACTTCATACGGTAATCATCTTATTACCAAAGGGACAGCCGCAGTGCCCTCTTTCATATACATAAGGGGATCCACTCGACTCTAAAAGTCTCTCGGCTTATACATCTATAATTAGACGCTTCATGCTCACTTTATATTGCTGCAATAAGTTAGACCATTTCTTCTTGAGCACCCGATAGTGAACGTCAGCCATTATGGTTGGGAACTCTTCCCTCATCTGCCGAAGGATGTACCTGATAAAAAGAAACGGTTTTGATCATTAAGCCGGGAATCAATACATATTATATGCTCGCCTTTCACCTTTTTATATTTAATATCAATAAAAGAAAAATGTAGAAAAATTTCATTATTTTCGTTATACTCGCGTGAGCGTCGTGATAATGGCTTTAATAAACTTTTTAAATTGAAACGTTAAAACGTCAGTCGAGAATTATACGGTTTATGTATATGTTTTTAATTAACTTTATCTTTTTCAATTTCACATCAAATCGAAAATATCATCACTTCTTTTTCAACATTTAACGATACGCATGACGCAAAGGTTTTTTTGACCATATATTACACACGAAATTGATATCGATGTAAATAATGCAGTTGTAAACGCGGTTAAAATAAGCAAAGTAAAGAGATGTGTGTATTCAGAATCACATCAATTTTACAAATTCATATTTATATTCCGTCCCTCCTTTCTCGCCTCCGCGCGTGTGCGCGCGCGAAGATAAATCGACCGCAATCTTAACCGCATAAAACACGCGTATAGCATTTTTCCCAAACATAAAATAAATCTATATATACATATACACGAGTAAACCCGCGTGCGCGCGCGCGTGAATCGAGCATTTTCGAGCGTATCTCTCACATATCCAAGGCGACGAATTAATCGTTACACTGAGAAAAAAATTTTTTAGATTCAAAGAAATGAATAGATTAGAAAACCAATTTTCTGAAATCAAGTAATTAA
>JAWWEQ010050557.1:0-11422 GCA_035583055.1 Torymus tubicola
TTTGCGTGATAAGACCCAAATTGGTAGAAACTGGTGACACGTTCCTATAGAAGTTTACTGACATTTTTGCTTATATCATCGGTAATTTTTTAAATATGTCACTCAAACATTTTTTACAAGTTTAGAATGAAATATAGAATCGAAAAATCAAAGAAAAAAAATTTTGATTTTTTCCAAATTTATAGGTGTAAGACCGCCTTAATAGAATATCTCCCAGGAAAAATGGGATAACCAAGGCTATCATAAAATCTTGTAACACCAAAGAAAAATTATATAGATTATGGAAAAGAGAACCTAATACCACTACCAAATGAGAGGATTATAATATTCCAAAAATTTGAAGAAAATCATAGACAAAGCTAAAGAACTTTATAATAAAAAAACTTATAGAATCTAATTCGACTACAAATTTATGGAATGTAAGCAAACAAAAAATTGGAAAGAGCCGCAAAAAAAACCAAATCATAAGCTACGTAACGGGCAACAATAAAGAAAACCCTGCCAATTCATTGACACTTAGCGTCCGTAAAGTATTTTATCAATAACTTTTATTAAATTGAAATGCAAAAAAAATGTAATTATTTAAATCTTTATTTTTAATAAATTACACAAGTTATAGATACAAATTTTTTTATATTCAAGCAAAATTAATATATAAAGATTATAACGAGGTTCGAGGATAAAATACGGAGAAAATAAGCATCCCCGGTAAGTCATTTTAGATTGAATCCCTCGGCATCGCGTACCAGGCTACGGGCAGCCGAAAATATAGCAGAACAACTATTTATAAAACTGTTACAACTGACGCCCCTAACTTGTCGGGTAAGGAGAAGGTTAGCGGCCGGTGCGTTCGAAACCGGCCTATTGTAATCACGTTCATGTGAATTTGCCCGCGCGCGAATCATTGCACTTGACTGATCAGCAGACGGTTGTGGCCATAAGCCGTTACAGCTGATCGGCGCAGTCATTTAAACTCGCCAAGTCGAGGCGCCGGACGTAAACCAACAGACAAGAAGGCTGGCGACGGGCATTCAAACATAAATACAAAACAGCCGATTTCTTGTTTTAGTAAGTGTTTATGTTTATGATCGGGCAATATTATGTATACGCGACCCGATCCTTTTAAATTTTTGTAAAGCAAGTGCGAGAGCGTTTAACCAACAAGAATTGTTATTTTCCTCGTCATATGTGGCGAAAGTTAAATTCCTTTTTTTTGCGCGAATTTTAAAGCGGTTCTAACGCAAATTTTTTTTGGATTATATTCGCTGCATCCATGCACGCAGTCGATCTAAAGTGAGAACATTTTATTTCCTTTTTTGGTAGCGTGATTTTTTGTAATCGTTTTCGGAGTTTTTTTTTCGGAAAATAACCACGCCTCGCACTCGCTGGCTGCATCGAGATACGTCATTCTCGAGCAGCCTGGGACAATAGTGTGTGGGAGTTAGGTTTACTAACATTGTATTTTGCGTAACGAACGGCCAATTCGAAAGAGATCCCTGCAGTTAGTTGCGCATACACACACAATTTGTCGCCAAATTTTTGTACAAACGGTCTAGCTTCGCAAAATGGAACCACCAACCTCAGATGAACTAGCAGAACGGATGGAGCAGTGGCGTACAAATCTAGAGCTGGACTTTCAAGCTGTAATAGAAGCAAATAAAGCTCTAGATTTGCGAAGCACCGGGCGTCTCGAGAGGGATTCGAAGCGAATTGCTCGATGGTTGCTGGGAAATTACAACCCAGCACACTTCGTACAAGAGACAAGTGAAAGTGCATTTGATCTGTTAACAAGGAGATTCGATCTGAGGAACAAGTACGTCATCGCGATGATACTCAGAGAACAGAAAGCTCTGCAGCAGGATCACTACGCTGACCTCTATACCCACAGACTGTTTCAGCAACTGATATCGAACAAGTCCGTCGACAAAAACTTGCTGAGATCCATGAAGCCGTACATAGAGCAAACCGTAGATCAAAGCGCAAGTAGTCCTCTCGACGTAAGTCATAAAGTTCTTACGTCGCAATGGAGCACTTCAATGCCGTTAGGATGACCAGGCGAAGTTCCAGGGCAACGAAGGTGCAGCACAGCCTGGGGGAAGGGAGATTTCCCGAAATCCTTCCCGTCACATGGATGTCGCCACAGGCACAGCCAAGCGCTCCGCTAAGCGATCCCGATCGGGCCAAGGGACTAAAGACAACAGGAAGTTGTCTCAAAGTGCCCAAAAGTCCAGCTCGACAGGGGAAAAGAAGACGGATGGATGGGCCACGCAACGACCTCCAAAATCGTCTGAAGGAAATAAAGGCAGACAACCCTCGAGTGGACAGGATTCGAATAAAGAAAGAGTTTCGAATCCTTGGACGACGGTAGCCTCTCGACGCCACAAACGGCGGTATACCAAACAAGATCGAGAAACGCGCTTGGATCAAATAACTCCTCGCCACCAAGTCCAGCCAGAAAATTATGTTGGACGTGTCGATCACCGACACACCGCCACCGAACGTACTGGAATGGGTCCTCAAGAAGCAGACGAGACAATTTGCCAATTCAGCCTAGAGGGAATGACGGCAGTCGTCGACAAGGAGTCTCAGCGCCACGAGTGTCAACAGCCTCCGGTCCATCCATTGTCGTGCAACTGGCCTCTACCACCGTTGGAATTCGGCGGAATTACGGTGATGAGCGACCCACCGTACGCGAGCGAACGATCCGTCAACGTGGATCTCTTGATCAACCGCTTAGTGAGCGAGCTGATCCGCGCGTATCTAGAACTGTCGTCTCCGCCGCCGACGACGACGTAGTCAATTCGAACGTGAGCCTGAGTATCGAGTTGCTTCTCTTTCGCTACGCAACGTCTGGGAGAGGGGTATAACGAGGTTCGAGGATAAAATAAGGAGAAAATAAGCATCTCAGTTCTCCGTATTCTATCGAACCCGTTTGGCACTCATTCCCGGAAATTCGTGCATCTCGAGCATTTGTTTACGTCGCTCGAGCTACGTATTCAGGAGCCGCAAGCTGGGAGAGCGCAACTATCGCCGTTGCAAAGTCGCGCTCGATTCAATTTTGATTCAGATTCTCTCAGACCATCTAACCGCGCGCACGCGATGTTCTTACATTCGTGTATTCCAGTGACTGACGTTATCCCCGAGTCCAGCCTCGTTATCGTCGTCCCTGCTAGGGAAGTATTCCGGCACGGGTGCAGGCTGTGACGAACATAGCTGAGCGGCCGGCCTCGCGAGTAGCTACATCGCGAGCTATCTACTCCACGCAATAAAGTTGAGTTCGCAAAGCGAACATTTGTCAACAATTTTCCGGGTTGCAGCATCCCCGGGAAGTCATTTTAGATGGATTCCCGCGGCACCGCGTACCAGAGTACGAGCAGATGAAGATATAGCAGAATAGCTATTTATAAAACTGTTACAAGATAACTATAATTTTTTATTTAATTAATTCTTTTTTAATTTTTTAATTGGTGGAATATATCTTTTTTTAATTTTGAAATATAACCTATTTTCAAAATATTACGTGATAAACAGGTCTAGAAAAAATTTAATCTCAAATATCTCTGAAATTTATGAACCGATCATTTTTCCAAAAGAAATCGGTAGAGAACTATTAATAATCTATCCCTACAATAAATATTGAAGCGAATAAGACAATTTCAGTTTCGTAATGATTGAACATACAAAACTCTTTTTTTTTCATTGTTCAATTTTTACGCTTTCGTTAATAACAAAAGAACAGTAATAGCTAGAAAATTAATTTTTTTAGAAAATATAGGTAATTTAATTCTCTTTCAAATGCTATACATCCCATTCAGATACATAGATCCGTTCTTGATAAATTACGATTTAAAAAAAAGTAAAAAAAAATTTAACCTCAAATATTTTTGAAATTTATGGATTAATCCTTTTGCCCAAAGAATTATCTCGGATCGTATATAAAATCTACCCCTGTAAAGAATTTCAAAGTGATTAAGTAAATTGTACTCTAATCATGCAACGACAAAAAAAATTACTTTTTTTATAAATTATTTTTTTTCTCCAAAAATAATGAATAAAAAAGCTAAAAATTTAGTAAGTTATAGTACTCAATATCCTTTATAATCAAAAAAATATTCATGTTAATGTCTTTTTTTAATTTCGAAATATAACCTATTTACAAAATATTACGTTTTCACCAATAACTTGTGAAATATAGCTATCGACTACTTTTTTTTAAATTATAGAGATTTTTATTCTGCATACAGAAAATTCATAGTATATAAAAAAATTTGGTCTAAATATTTAAAAAATTGAAAATAAAAATTTTGAATCAACTATATAAAAGGAGATGTGTAACGCGAGACGCGTGTGAGACGGAGAGAGAGTGAGAGAGAGAGAGAGAGAGATTAGATTAGTTAGATTATTTATTTATGTGGCCTTTGGGTGGAACCCGATCTGGCACTATTTAAAATATACAAGATAATAACATTAAATTACAATAAAATATAGTAAGATATTTATACATTATAGAAGATGTAGCGCAACAATTATAAAAGTGTGGTGAACAAGCCGGTGTATTAGCAAATTATAAACATTAAGTCGCTTTTAAGTATTACATTATTCGAAAAGAATGTTAAAAATAATTTTAACAATTTTAAAATACAACAGCTAAGTTACAGAAAAGCTCAATTTCAATTTGACGGCTTGTAGTAGTTAACGATGCCCTCAGATCCCATTCGAAAAGAAATGCAGAGAGTGAGTTTTTAAAGGAGTGTGATGAGGAGGGTGTGAAAGAAGTTGGCGGAAGGAAATTGATAATTTAGAAACAGTGCAGGCGACGGAGGCATTAAGAGCTTCAGTGCGGGCTGGTTTATAGTATACGGATGCTGGGGGAAGGCGGCTAGAGCTTCTGATATTGACATTGCTACCGATTAGCGTAAATTTATCCGCGAGGTATGAAGGCGATTGGCGCGTGATGACATCAAAGCTTACCGAGCCTGTAATCTCGACGACTGGCTGCAGATAGCCAGCCGAGCTCAAGTTGATGCGGCGTGACGTGTGCACGACGCGGTATATTACCGTAGACGAATCGAACACAAGCATTTTGTGCCCGCTGTAATTTTGTTGTTAGCTCATCATCAAGATGCGAGTACACCACACACGCATAGTCGAAATGAGGAAACACTAGACTTTCGACTAGACTTTTGTGGAGGCTTTTCGTGAGCGCATGCTTATAATGCTTGAGCGAGTACAGTGACCCGTAGATTTTCCTAATACAAGAATTGACATGCTTTGCCCAGTTCAAGGAAGGAGTTATTAAGACACCAAGGTTTTTTACCTCCGTTTCATATGGCAACTGTCGACCGTTAACCATGACTCTTGGAAGTGAATTCAGATCGAGGCGTGAGGTATATATTTTACTTCCAAGAATTATTACCTTCGTCTACTCCATGTTTAATGTAAGGCCATTTGCAATGGCCCAATCGAGAACGGCTGTCGCATCGCGACTGATAGCTTCAGTTCCTTCGCTTAGCTCATTCGGAAAAAACGAATGGTAAATTTGCGTGTCGTCAGCAAAAATCATATGACGAGAGTGCGAGAGGCAGAGCGGTAGGTCGATGATAAATATGGAGACAAGTGGTCCCAGTACACTTCCTTGAGGCACTCCAGCTGTGACGTGAGTCCAGGACAATATCTTTCCAGTATCATCTCGAACAGCCTGAAATCGGCCGCTGAGGTACGAATAGAACCATCTAAGGACTTCAGAGGAGCAGTCGATGCGTCGAAGCTTGCGTAGGAGTAGGACGTACGGAACCATATCAAAGGCCTTCGAAAAGTCGAACAAGAACTAGCGCTGTAAGTTTTCTCTGTTAAATGGCTAGGCGTACGCCGTCCGTAATGCCAAGGGGAGTTGTTTGAGAGAGAGAGAGAGAGCGAGAGAGAGAGCGAGAGAGAGAGCGAGAGAGAGAGAGAGAGAGCGAGAGAGAGAGCGAGAGAGAGAGAGATGATTATAGTATTACAATACTGTGGTTAATTATATGATTGGTGGTCTATGTAATAGTAGATGAATCATTGACATTGATGTTTATAATATACATATTAAAACGAAAATATGGTGGGCCAAAAATAAGTTAATGTAGTGTAGTTAAAGTTTTACATTAAATAATTTTAAATAAATACATTCGTTATAAATAGTACACACTGCATCCGTGCTAGAGCCCTCTCCACCGTCTCCTTTTCTAATTTCCATGCTCTTCGCTATCTCGGCCTTTTTTTATTTTTCTACTGTGATTTTCTAATTATTCTATTAAAAACCCTTTCCAATTTCTATGCTACAATTTTCTAAGTATTCTTTTATGGACCCTTTCAAATTTCGGTACTACGATTCTCTAATTATTCTAATACTCGATTATTATTCGATAAAGTAATTATTACCTGTACATTACCACAAAGCATTCAACGTAAAGCAATTGATTATCGATAAGTAATAGTTTTTTATTCTATGCTTATTATAAATTAATAATTTGTAACCATGCATTTATCGCATTTTGAATATTTAAATTACCAAAAATATGTGATAGATATTTTAATTTTAATATATTTAAGTGATATGTTATAGGTGCAATAAAAGAGTTAATATAGGAGTGCTGAAATGTTATTAGTAATATTATACATCATAAATCTATTAATTCTTAATTTTAATTAATTATTGGTTCCCTGTGTTATATCTTAATTAAGCATCGTTTTCTTCATGTGATGGGTTAAAAACAAGTTTATATATGTTTAATGACCCGCTTCAATTTCCGGACTAATAAAATAAAAATCATTATTATAAAAAGCGTTGTGATAAATGATCAAATTAAAATAATTTTGAAGCCAATACAGGAACAGTAGAAGCGCGCGTAGCGCGCCAATCATTCTAGTATTGAAAAATGGCCACAAACAAAAAATAAAATTAATTTTATAGAAATAGTATATTGGCCCGAAGAGGTTGAGCAAAATCTAAAAAAATGGTCACTGAATCGATCGGTCGAGTAAATCATGAGATATCAGCGTTGGAGGTACATATATACACACATACATCCATACAGACATTTTCTAAAAATAGTGTATTTCAATTACAAATTTTATAAATAACATTCTTAACACATTATCTCAAAAATTTTTTTTTACAATGACAAAGCTTCCTCTAGGAGGAGGAAGCAATAACTGATAATAAAAGCATTACTGAATATTTGAAGAAATTTTTTTGTAACATAGGCAAAAAATTAAGTGATAAAATAAAACCAGTAACTTACGAAGAAACTAAACTTCTTACTATGAATAGAAATAGTATATTTATAAATCTTTCTAACAGAGGAAATAGAAAATATTATCAGTAATATGGAAAAGCAAAACGGTGGAATTGATAATGTTGTGACGTTGCGCACCGACTGCGTTGGCGAGGATCGCGTTCATGCGCTTATAGTGACATTTAATAACTCTCTCTTCCCAGGTAAAGAGCTCGCGCCGTAGGAACGTACGTGTACAAAGAGAGGCGGGTTAAGATTTCCCTACCCGGCTGGGCCGTGGACCCCGTCGCGACACTTCTTGTCCCTGGTGCGCCGCCGTTTCGTCCCTCAAAAGTTCATGCAAGCGCAAGACATGAGAGTTTATTCAACGCCGCCATCAAACCACATTCGCTTGTCGTTGTAGTTGTGTGTATATGCGTATGTATGTATATATGTACTTGCGCATGTATGTGACGAGCCGTGTCTCCGTCACAATATCAATACTAAAACATTAAAAATGTTGGTCGAACATGATGCTGAACCTTTGGCACACATTTTTAACCTACGCAGTCAAAAATATCCAGCTAGGAAATCCAGCTAGATTTCTAAACACTGAAAAGATTTTTGCCTGAATTTTCATCGATTCAAAAGCGGGCTTTATGTAGATTTCACCCGAATTTTTAGGTGGATATCCAGCTACACTAGTATAAAATTGTTGTATAAGAATCTAGCCGTTAAGAGGGATATTAAGTGGATTTCCAGACATCTCCACTCATTTATCCCTGTGCATTAAGCATTGAAACATTCCCAAAACAAGGCACGCCTCATCATCGACATTCCAATAACATTGGAAAAGTCGTGCGGATGATGCCATTTGGCTTCCTTATCTATCCTTGGCGTTACTTACTTAGAAAGGTGAGTTTGATCCAGCTCACCGCCTAGCGGATAGCAATGGAGATTGCCAGCACCCTAACTCAGCGGAGTGGGGTGTGAGAAACAGAAGACGGCTCTTCTCGAGCTGGCAATCTCTGTTTACTAAGTAAGTAACGCCAAGGGTAGATAAGGAAGTCAAATGGCATCGTCCGCTCGACTTTTAGAATGTCATTGAAATGTCGATGACGGGGCGTGCCTCGTTTTCGCCTGTATTCCTACTTATTAATAACTGGATTTGACAGCATATCTGGAATTTTTTACTAGAGACTCACCTATATTGAACTAGATTTTCCGTGTATTAAATAGGAATCCAGGCTCAGACCTGCTACCTTTGGCTTCAAAATCTTCGTAAAATTTCTTTATACACATACAAATACACTTAAGATCGAGGCAGCGATACCCTTGCCATAGCTGGACGTTTACTGAAACTACAGGAAATCGAATAAATCCATTTAAAACCCGGTTTAAAATCACGTAAAACTCGCTTTCGAATCGATAAAAATCCAGGTAAAAATCTCTTTGGATTATTGGAAATCCATTTAAAAATTCACTCAATCACAACTAGATTCCCATACGAAAACTCTACGCAATAATAGCTGGATATCTACTTAAAATGCTAAAAATTCGAATGAATCCATTTAAAACCCGGTTTAAATTCACATAAACCTCGCTTTAAAAATAATTAAAATCCAGGTATAAATGATTTAAGATATGCGGAAATCCACTTAATATTCCTCTTAATAACGGTTGGATTCCCAGTCAAAAATATCCAACTAGGAAATCCAGCTGGATTCCCATGTGAGAAATCCATCTCAATCTGAGTAGATTTCCAGCTAGCAAATCCAATGTAATCTACTCAGAATCCACTCCGATCCAGATGGATTTCCCATATTCACAAATCAAAAGATAAACACATCGCCACCAACTATAGGCCAATATGACTAATATCAAATCTACTCAAAATTTTTGAAAAAATAATACACAAAAGAATAACAAATATGACTTACTAGCGGAAAATCAATATGGTTTCAGGAAAAACAGAAGTACTAAAGATGCACTGTTTAAAATAGCAAACGTAATATATGAAAAATAAGATATGAGTACGACAATCGTCGTAACCTTGCAACGAAGCAGCCGTGTTTCGTTGCTAGTATTAATCGCGTAGGTTAGTATTATATCTGGGTCAGGTTAGTAATTTACTTGCGCGCGGGCGCACTCAGAGCGCCAGACTAGGTTAGTAGCGCGGTCATGTTAGGTTAGCATTTTACTTGCACGAGTTATGTGATTCACGCTGTAGGCATTCTGGACCATCGATCGGACGTCTTCTTATTGCTGCACATATGAGCTGCAGAAAAGACAAAGGAGTTAGAAAGACAATGAAAATGCCTTTTTATGAATAGACTCACTCGCTCTGCCTTCGCACCGGCGATTGCCAGTCTCAGTCGGGCATCCAAGCTGTAAAGACGTTCAAATAGATCAGTATTTTAATCGACACCTTTTGTTCGATTACTTACTTGTAAGAGTGATACCTGTGTGCGAGTTACCTTCTTTTGGTCATCCACCGGGGCTTGTCACTTAACTCGCGCGGGCGCTCATGCCGCCGCGTGCGAATCCGCCTTAAGGGCAGCTGCGAGCAGGCGCACGAGCCGCGGCGCTCGTAACTGCGATGTTCACGCCCTCGTACTTGCGCGCGCAAACTTGGCGCGGGCTGATCGATTATATAAACCGTGATGCTCGCGACTAAAGACAGACCCTCTCCGACCGTTCCCTGTTCTAGATTTAATCCTCAATTGAATACTGACACCGTGCACACACGGGTCAGGGAAACCGATTCCGCTTATTCCGCTCAACGAATCCCTACATCTAGTAACCTTTCATAAATAATATATACCGCCACAGATTATAATACAAATGTAGACGGACTAGCTCTTCCAGGACGAGCAGTTGTCTTTACCGTTGTGCACACACGGTGATAAGGCCAAAGCTAGTGCACACACGTGACCCTGATTAGCACTCAGGAAAGGTTCCCGGACGTCGGCGAACACCTACGATGCGTACCTAGGAGATTGCGCAACTACACCCACAACTACCACCCGAGAGGACGCAATCCTAGCGCGCGTAGAATTGCAAGACACGTCCGTAGTAAGTGAGTTTTCTACATTACTATTACAGATGGCTTAACGGAAGCGGAACCAACCCAGCGACTGCTGGCGTCGCATTGTTGACATTAGATAATTGTAAATAGACTAATAAATTCTTTATATTTTGGTTAAAACAAGAGTTATTTCTCAATTTGATCCCGATTAAGCCACTTAATCCTCCTAGTCCCCACCCACGAATCCTGGTAAACTCTTGAGCACTGGCAGGGAGCGGAGCTACCGTCACAATCTTTTTGGATTATGCAAAAGCGTTTGACACTGTTAACCATAAAATTTATAGTTGATAAAAATCCAACGAATATAGACGACATTTTTTGCAGTCAATGTGCATCAACTTGAATACAACTACCAGAAATAAAAGCTTACAGATCCCTAAAAGACTAATGACCATTACCAGTAAAAACAGCTACATAAGAGCTATAATATAATTTATTAATGTACTAAAGGAATTAAAGACAATAACAAATAAATGCAGCAAAAGGTCTAAGCTTAAGGTGATGTGAAGATGGGAGTCCCGGGACGGCTGAATATTTTCTAAAGTACTTTATTTCTGAAAACAGTCAAGGTCATTCCTTTAGTAAGGAATCCGATGATGACCTTGGATTTGACCTTGAACCTTATTTTCAAGGTTATTTCGAGGTCAACCTCAATTTTGTAATGAGAACCCCTATTTTTTATAGCGGAATAGGAAAGAGCGGAAAATTTTACGTCCGGATGTGTATTGAGGTATGAGGTTGAGGTAACCCCTAGAGGTCAAATACAGGTCAAATAATGATTTCTTAAAAATCTCGCGAGTTCAGTGGTAAAACAAAATGGTAAAGCAAATGTCTAATAAATTCTGTTTTTATTTATGCTTAAATAGCAAGAGTCCTTAAATTCAGGAACCCCTAGCTCATAAACTGAAATGAAAAATTCCTGACATCAATCTATGTTTTTGCCTATTTACAAATTTGAAATGAGTTTGAAAACAATTTAAACAAACGTTTATTTTATCTAACAATCCTTTTCTTTTATAAACATTCCTATTAACTGACTATTCTGGCTTGAAATTTCTTACTCGGGGGTTTTTGGGGTCGCTGA
>JAWWEQ010050558.1:0-11420 GCA_035583055.1 Torymus tubicola
CTGAATTTTTTCAGATTTTTTTCACTTCTAGTTTTTTAGTGGCAGAGGGTCAAAGTTGGTGATTTTAGCATTTTCTTTTTCTTTTTTTGAAAATCAAAACCTTAATGAATTTTTTTAGGTTATAAAATAATCTTTGCCCATTCTGGGATTTATGTAGATACTTTGTACACTAAAAAGGTATTTCCATGAATGTTTCGGTGGCTATACCTTTGATCGGTTTTTTTCTGTGTGAATTTTAATGTTTCATTTGGAGTTATGTGAATGACCGTGTACACATACAGCTTTGAACATATTTTTATTGAAAAACTAAGAAAATTTTACAAAAAAACGGTCTCTTGTGTTTATCGAGAAAAATGCTTCCCTGAGGAGTTATAAATTAATCAAAATCGGTCAAAAATGCAGAAAATGCTAAAATCACTAACGTTGACCCTCTGCCACCAAAAAACTAGAAGTGAAAGAAATCTAAAAAAATTCAGGGTAACATATCGGATGGTTACGAAGCGATTTGGTGATTTTAAAAGAAAAAAAATTTTGACCTCTCGCGAGAGAGCATCTGGCACCTTGTGCATCGCACCTTTTCGGTGTACAATGTCGAAAGTCCACTGCTGCAGCTCTAAGGCCCATCTTGATAGTCTCCTTGTTGGCTCTTTTAGGGTACGTAACCACTTGAGAGCACTATGATCCGTTATCGCAGTGAATTCGTACCTTTCGGTACGACCTTAGCTTCTTTATAGCCCAAATCAACCCTAGGACCTCCCCTTCAGTAGTCGTACAGTGTCTCTCCGCTGGTTTTAGGACACCACTAATGCACACGATCGGATGCTCTCTGTCTTCATATTCTTGGGCCAGCACGGCTCCTATCGCTGTACCACTGGAGTCACATCGCACTAAGAACGGCTTGCTGAAATCGGGCCACACGTCTATCTTTAAACTCACTCTTCACTCGCTCAAAATTCTATTCGCTTCAGCTGTCACAATCTTAACAGCTGTCATGGCGGGTAATAGCCGGCTGGCGTAACGATCGATCATCCGTGGTCCTACAATGGACACCATGGCCCCACAATCGAGCAGGGCTCGATAAGGCTCTCATCCGAGGATGATCTGAACAAATTGGCGATTGTCTGTACTCATTTCTGCTACTTGTTCATCTGACGCTGCACCCTGCTCCTGTTGACACTCTTCGCTCATGGTGACGTGTGCTTCATCGCATGCCACATCACGAGCTCTACTGTGCTCTACCGATTGGTGGACTTCACCCTCTCTTGGTATCTCGACGATACTCTCGTCCTGGCGGCTTGGTACGGCATCAGCGGCTCGACAGGTCTTACTCTCGCCTGTGACTGCTTGCTCATGTACCACCACGCTCTGCCCTCTCTCATATTCTATTCTCTTCATTTCGTCGCTCTTGGTCCCTTCTCTCTTCTTATCTTCACTCTTGACTTCGTCTCTCTTCTTTTCTTCGCTATTTATGTTTTCTTTCTTCTCGTCTTCACTCTTGATGTCTTTCTTCTTCTTTTCTTCACTTCTCCTCACCGTCTCATCCTCTCCTATTGTCCCTGGGATTGGAATTGGGAGGGCAGTGGACTGCTCTGACCTTCCAACTGCCCGTTTCCCCCATTGACTTCGAAGGGAGGCACAATCAGGGCACGTGGAGAAGATGGCACCTTGTCTATCACAAACTTGGCAGCTTACCATGGGCGGTGGACGAGGCAGACGTAATGTGCACTCTGAGGTCATGTGACCCAGCTGGCGGCTCGAATAACATTCGCGTCGTCGGCAGCGATTGGCTCGATGTCCTATCTCCTCACACACATAGCACGCTCCGATGAATCGTGAAGGCTCCTGGCCAGCCTGACCGCTTACCGGTGGTGTTGGTGGCCCAGATCTCGCCTCGTAGGGTACATTTCTCTTTGGCCCATTGTACTTTCTCCTATAATTGCCTGCGTCGGTCGGGCTCTGCCCATCTCTCCCAACTGGCTGCTGCGGTGGCGTCAGAGACGGCACTGGCGGCGGCGCGGGCTCAGTCACCACAGCCATCTCCTCTTGCACTTTCTCACTCTTGCTACTACGCGTTTTCTTCTTGTTGCGCTTCTCTCTTTGTTCTACTTCTGACTCTGATGCCAATGCCCCTTCTGCTACTTCCACTGCGGCTGCAACTCTTGCGACATGCTGCGTTTTCACAAAGGCGGTTCCTTGTAGTTTCATTTTCTCTCGAGGCCTTGGTGCGAATTCCGTGTTCCTTAATCGTCTGCAGCATTCGCACTTTCACATTGGCTAGTGCCTCTCTATACTCGGGCAGGATGTTCCGACAGACGATTTTCACGAGTTTTCTCTCGGATGGCGAGCGTTTAAGGTGTTTGGCTTGCGTGCGGGCTCGAAGCTCTTCTTTCACATCTGAGGTGTTCAATTCTGCGATGAATTGTTGGCGAAACTCCCGCTTGAACTCCTGCCAGGTTACCATCTCGTCCTGCAATGTGACGTACCAACGCAAGGCACTTTTGGACAGGATACTGGGCAAAGCATGCAGTATTTCGTGATCTGCAAGGTGCGATCTTTTCCTCCAGGCACCTAACATGGTTAGGAATTCCTCTGGTCCTTCTCTATCTTCACCTAAAAATTGGATTCGCCATGCTTGCAGCTCTCGTCGGCACTTTCAATCTCGGCTCTTTCTGCTATTCCCTCACACTTGCCTTTCTTGCGTAGGACTACTGTCGCTCATGCTATCTCTCGATGACGAGGCACCGCTTGACGACAAACGGCGTCTCCGTTGACTGACTTTCCCCCTCCTGCTCGTCCTCTCACGCTTAACTTCCAATGCGTAAGCGATATGGCTACGTGATTGGCTGCTGAATTCGTCCTCTGTGTCGTGGTGCGACCTTCGCGGTCTCGCTCTATCTGACCAGTACTCCTGTACTCCCAGTCATTGTTGTGGCCGTTGGCGCGATCGTCTGGGTCACTGTGGGCGTTACACTGCTCACAAGGCCTGTCATTGACGTCACGGTTTGCGTTACTCCGTTGATGTCATGGATTTTTCGCTCGTTCCTCTGTTCTCCTAAGCGCTATCCTTCTTTGCCCGATGGCTCTGTCTCACTTCCACTGAGGGTGGATTCGATATCTCTATCGCACGAGCTTGTGTTCTCAATAGGCGTTCCTGCCCACGTTCGTCACCACCTGTCATACTGGCCTGGCATTTCCTGAACTGATCCTTTAATTGTTTCTTGGTAAGGCGCAGCATGGCACGATGCAGCACTCGTACTTCTCTGTACTTCATCAGCTCTTCCATGGCTGCTCGGTGCTTCGCTGTCTCCATTCTGACCGAATATTGGTTTCCGGTAATTGGTTAAAAAAAAATAGAAAGGGGACCGATCTTTCCTAAATCCCGCGCTATGTGGTTTCCGTTGGCTTTGTAAATCAATTTTCCCTGGCACGCTTACAGCAAAAAATAAACAATTCGCAATACAAAGTCCTAACACTCAATAAAATATATATATATATATATATATATATCGCAAATTTTTATTATGATGTATAAATTTACCTTGTTGCTGAAAAGGCACATAGAAAAAATATAAACACAATAGTTCCTGAAAAAGCCACACCTGAAAAACATAACGCGTTTAGCACGAGCTAAAAGCTCACAAACTCTTATCTTCTTGTTCGCTGTGAAAGAAAATACCTAGGACACAGAAACCACATAACCAAAAAAAATAATATTGCACTAAATTGCAATAAATTAATAATAATAATATCAATAAAATTACATAAAAATTATTTGTTCAATTATTATAATTAATCACCTGCAAATTCTTCATAACTATTTTGATAAAAATTACCCAAAATTATTTTAGTGGGTGCCTGGTCGCGTTAGTCACTACCTCTCGCCCACTCATCGGCGCACCTTAATTTGTGTGCCTCCACTATCATGGCACGCTGATTCACAGCTTCTGCTATCTTTTTCTTCTCCTTCGTTCCCTCCCATGTGTTCGTCGCGCTTGCACAGGCACGGTAGGCTCGGCAAGCTCCTCCTCTCTCACTCGCTCTATCGTACATTAGTTATACGGTGGCATGGCTGTCGCTCTCCCACGCCGACACACTCGTTCTCTGTCGATCGTAGGTAATTCTGTAGTGCGCAGACTGCTGCACTCTCTCTCTCTCTCTCGCTCTCCCACTCCGATACGCTTGCTTTCTCTATCACATTCGTTTCGAGTCACTTCAGTATACGGTTAGAGAAGGTGCCATTTCAGAATCCGGCTCGAGAAGGAGTCAACTCGGCGTCCGGTTAAAGAAGGTGCCATTTCACGCGCTGATTTTTTAAACTCCAATTTAGGTAGCAGCACTACGAAAGTATTTTTATGCACTTTTAGGCAGATATTTTTGCCAGAGAAAACTGCAATCATTTTATACCATTATAAAGATCACTATTACTCTAAGAAAAAATAAAATATTTGTAACACCCACCCATATACACACGCATACACACACTCTCACACACATTTACACGTACACACTTGAGAAAGGAAGAAAAAGCCCTTGGGGCCAAAATTATCTGAAAATGTAATTTATAATATTAATATCATAAAAATAGATACTATAAATATAATTTATTTTGACTACCTTAAAACAGTAGATAAGTCCTGAAATCTATTGTTCACACTGAAAAAAGTTTTGAGCAGCTACTGGACATAGCATCTGCAGCAACTGTACTGTACGATTTTAGCGGCAACTCTCCGAGTTTTTGTATAGCGCTGCTGTTCAAAAACGCTGTACGACTACTGTAATAAATATTTTTACGCTAGCTGTTTTAAAATATAGACGTCAGATACTCGATATGATGGAATTATGAATTATAATAACTGAATAAAAGCTATATATGATTAATTGATAACTTTTATTCAACATCATTACTGTACTAAATCAGTAATGTTTATAAATAATTTACTAAGATATACATAACCTGTATCCCGTGGTTGCCATGCCACAGTAGAGTAAGGTGGCTTTGCTTGCTATTCGTGCGGGCCTGTACAGAGGCTGCTCAAAACTGTTTTCAGTGCATGGATTTATGACATTTAAAAAAAATAAAGTATTGCATGGTTTTTTTAAAGACAACTTGATGGATTTTTATGAGGCAAAATACAAAATACTTATAATAATAAAAAAAATTTCGAAATTCTAGATCTACCTACCGTAGAGCCACATATTATAAGTATTTTGTATTTCGCCTCATTAAAATCCATCAAGTTGTTTAAAAAAAAAAACTATGCAAATCTTTATTTTTTAAAAATGTCAAAAAGTCGTATACAATGGATTTCAGGACTTATCTACTGGTTTAAGGTAATCAAAATAAATTACACTCTGCAATAAAATTATCGCAACAAAATTTTTCATCGCAAAATTGCCATTTTTCAAATGCTTGTAACTCGGTCAATTTTCATCGTATTGAGATAAGTTTTTTTTTGTTTTGTGGGGAATTATCTGTGCTTTCAGGAAAAAATGATGTTCAATAGCTACAAGATAATGCCATATTGCTGTGTCTTAATCAGTCCTACTAACTTTTGTTTCTTAAAAAACGCAATAGTTTGCACGTTCACTTGGATTACAAAAAATTTATTTTCAAAAAACTACAGTTACCATCTTAAAGTACACCTTTCAACGAGTATTTTAAAAAAAATTCGTCCCTCTACGATTTTTTTTGACCGAGTTCTGCCATTTTAAAGATATTCCTATGTTTTAGCCAAATACCGCCAACATCAGCATTACCCGATGCGTACCGCGAGGAGGATGTTGGTCGGACTTACGCATCATTGTGGCCCTGAATATGATCGATTGTATATTAATGCATGCACTAATTCAATCTTGAGGTATCTCGTGCCAAATTTCATTCGGAATTCTCTCAAGCTCTTGGAGGTTAGCAGGAGGTCTTTCTAAGTTACGTAATCGCCTACCCATCATGCCCCACACATGCTCTATAGGATTGAGGTCTGGTCTATTAGCAGAATGAGGCAATACCTCTACGTTGTTCTCTTCCAAGTAAGTACAAGTTATCCTTGCAGTATGGGAGCGTGCATTATTCTGCATCAAGATGAAATTACGGCCCATTTACCGACGCATTGGAATTACGTGCGGACGTAAAACTTCGTTTAAGTAACGTCCCGCTATTAGTCCTGGGGGTGGGATAATCACTAAATCTGATCGATGGTTCATTGATATTCCACCCCATACCATAACGGATCCTCCACCAAACGCTCGAGTTGGATCAACGTGATTTGGTGCAAAACGTTGTCGTCTACGACAAATTCGAATCCTAGCATCCTTTCCGTAAAGACAAAATCGAGATTTGTGGGTGTTGGATAAGGGAGGTGGAAAATAAAAATCAAAAAGAAATGTAAAGAATTTATTTATTTTTTTGTTTTAAATGTTTGAAGAACAAACCTCCGCTCACTTCAAGCGCCGAAAATCGAATCCACGCTCGCTCGTTAGATCCGCTGGCCTCGCTTCGCTCTCCCCCCACTTCTATAGCACGACTAGCGCTCCGCTTTCCCCTACTCCTTCCGATAAAGCAGTGCGATGGAAATTTTGGAGCGATTTCCAAATGCGTTCTACATACATGCCCGAGGAAAACTACCTCCACCAAAGCTCCCACGCACTCCCCCGCTCAGTCCCCAAGCCACTCGCCGCCAGTCTCCACAATCCCGAATTGGGAGTCTGTCGACTCTTCTGGTGTGTTACATCCTCCCACGTCGCGTTTGCCGGGCATCTCGACAAAAACCGAGAGGCAAAGGAGCGCGCCCGCACTCTCTCTCTCTCTCTCTTTCGCCCGTTGCCAAAGCAGCACCGATCCGCAAAGCCTACCCGACTTTCGGTGTGCGGTTGTCGACTCCATCATGGATTTCAAATTCCATGAGTGGAGCCGAACACAGCTCCGGGGAGGTCCGACCTCTCCGAGCGTAGGGCAGCGCACGCACGACGCACGCCGAGTTTTCCGCCGAAGACCGAGCGTCACAAGGGAATCCGTGTGCACCAAGCAAGGTCCTTTTCCCTTCTTTTTTCTTTGCTCGAAACTTTCTACACATGAGCCTTTTCACAATTTTGGAGTCGCACCCGGGGTCACGCCGCTCGCTTACACCGACACACGACCATTCTCAATCATAACAAACGCGACCCACGGCTTTTCCGTTACAAAATTTACTCCGAATTTTCGGTTTTCATTTTAATATGAAGAACATCAATAACAAATTTAGTAGTATAATCTTCCAAACGCGCGTTTTTACACTCGTTACAAAACAAAAGATAAGACAAATAAAATAAGAGACCTGAAATAAACAAAACAAAACTTCACAATAATTTTGCGTGAAAAAAAAATCATTATATAAATAAAAATAAAACATAATCTCGTAAGCAAAGAATCCGTTGCTACCTCGGCGAACAAAGCAAATTCTCTCGCCTCATCGCTCGTAACAGGGAGTCACGCTGTCACCTGGATCGCTGTTCATGACGTTCGTTACAAGATTCATCTGTAAAAAAATACATGTCTCCACTCTCTAGGTGTCCAATGTCGATAATATCTGCTTCTAAATTAGGCACTCTAGCATGAATTCGCGATCTCAAACCCCTTTCGTAAAGGCGTCTCCTTATCGTCTAAGCGCTAATTGGTCTGTCTGGTAAAGCATTATTCCCAATTTGTCGCGCAACCTACCTTGGATTGCGCAGGGTTTCATTAACAATGTTGCGATCCTCTCAATTCGTAGTAATCCTATGTCGACCTTGACCAGGCCTTCAGCGATAAGAACCTGTTTCTTCATACCGACTAAAAACACGTGACACCTTTGAATGATGAATCTCCATTCTTCTGGATATATCTCCTTAACTCTTGGCCAGTATGTCGCCTTAAACTTTTATTTTATTTTTTTTTTAATTGATTTGGAGATAGGGTTGATAATTTTACCAAAAGTGCGGAGGTGCAAGGTTAAATGTAACGAAAACGTAGTAGCATAATTTTAAATAAAGCTACACTTTTCATGGATTAATTTAAAAAAAAAAATAACGAATAGCAATGTGGTTTCTTGGTTTATGAGGGTCTAGGATAGCTCCCGGGGCACGAATTTGTTAAATGTAATCTAATTATTTTTCAGGGCTACGTATTGGGTAATGCTGATGTTGGCGGTATCTGGCTAAAACATAGGAATATCTTTATAATGGCATAACTCAGTCAAAAAGAATCATAGAGAGTCGACTTCTTTTTTAAATACTTGTTGGAAAATGTACTTTAAGATGGTATTTGTGGTGTTTTGAAAAAAAATTTTTGGTAATCCAGGTAAACGTGCAAACTATTGCATTTTTCCCTGAAAGCACACATAATTCCCTATAAAACAAAAAAAAACTATCTCAATACGATGAAAATTGACCGAGTTACAAGCATTTGAAAAATGGCAATTTTTCGATGGAAAATTTTGTTGCGATAATTTTGTTGTGGAGTGCATATTTATACTTTTATGATATTAATATTATAAATTAATTTTTCAGATGATTTTGGCCCTAAGGGCCTTTTCTTCCTTTCTCCAGTGTGTATGTATAAATATGTGTGAGAGTATGTATGCGTGTGTGTATGGGTGGGTGTTACAAATATTTTATTTTTTCTTAGAGTAATAGTGATCTTTATAATGGTATAAAATGATTGCAGTTTTCTCTGGTAAAAATATCTGCCTGAAAGTGCAAAAAAAAACTTTCGTAGTGCTGCCACCTAAATTGGAGTTTAAAAAATCAGTTGCTGAAATGGCACCTTCTTTAACCGGACGCCGAGTTGACTCCTTCTCTAGCCGGATTCTGAAATGCCACCTTCTCTAGCCGGATTTTGAGATGACTCCTTTTCTAGGATTCTGAAATGGCATCTTTTCATTCGGGAGCGACGATTTGTAGAGTTAAACAAAAGTTATCCGTATGGATATATTGAAACACCGACAATTACTGACACAGCAGTAAAATATCAGTGTCTCGGTAAACGAAAGCGTCGCTAGTGTACCGAGATAAGAACAATGTGATTGGTCGGTGCTACGTGTACTGATCTGAGTGGTTGACACAATAATTTCGTTAACGCCCACAGCATATTACACATGAATTGATGGTGGGAGGTCTCTATTCGACGATTCGATTGGCTGTGATGCAGCAAGCAGAAATTCGTAGTAGTGTTGCACCGGTGCTTGGGAGGGCGACGGCAACTCATATCGGACATCCGACATCTGACATCCGACATCCGACTTTTGGCAGCCAACAACCGCTTCTAGCTGGTCATCGACAACGAGACGTAAACTAAAAATTTGAATGAATTTGAATGTAAACATCTTATTATTAAAAATACTTTCTATTCTTTTTTAAATTTAATATTAACTCTTGATAAACTTTGATGGTTTCAAATGGATCTTTCAGAGTTGAACGCAATCGCTCGTGAAGGCTACCTCTCAGCTAAAAAAATCACGGATCTGATGGCGAAACAAATTGATAAAATAAACCTATAATAGTGCTTTTTGACAAAATATCGTCTTCAGTAAGTTTCGTGCGTGTTTTTAGAGTGCTATATAGAGAGTCAAACACATCACCCGATAAAATAAAAATAAAATAATAATAATAAAATCATCAAACACATCTTGCACATACCATACACTGTTATTAGCATCGAGTTTTTCTACTATCGTCTTAAACATAAGATGAGCTTTACTTTCGATAGCATTACATATCTCGTCTGCTAAAATGCCAATACCTCGTGCAATTGAATTAATACATTCAAACTGTATGTCTATACATTTTAAAATGTAATAGCACAAACATTTGAAAGTTAAAAAATTAATTCTTATAACCATCTGTAACAGATCTCGTAACCTCTTCTATCTTGATGAACTTCTCTTGATGGGTCTCCGTAAATATTTAAATCCAACCTTTACCATAAATTTTTTGATCCTTCAAACTATTATCGTGGTCAAAAGAATAGTTAAGAATATCTTGAAAACTTTTATGAAATTTTTGCCAACCATCGTAAGACAGATCTATATATACTAGCGAAATCATCTGATATTAAACGTACCACTGGTTTGTAACGTTCGTCGTTGATGCTGTATTCCAAACCGATGACAAGTTTCTTCGTGTGCGATTTATTGAGAGGATAGCCTCTACTCAGTACTTGTCTAGAGTGGTTAAAAGATGAGGGTACACCATCGATATTGCTGTGTTTTTGAGAGGTGCAGATGCGACTGTCGAGAACGGTGTAAGAAGCCGTCTTAATATACAGTTTCGAAGTTTGATTAAGTATTGGAAATTGTAAAGGTTGCAAAATCACATGTGTCTATATAAATGCTTACACACAGTATAATGCTACAACAACATTTTAGATCGAGAATTTCGTAAAAATCTGACGAAACAGTTACCGTTCCCAACGGAACTGTTGTCCTCGTTTTCATAGTGTACAAAGTGTTTAATAATTTCATCATATTTTTTAAAATTTTCAGAAAATTTATCTAGAAACTTCTCAAAACCGAAACCCTTACTCATGTAATATAAGAACATAATACAATATTGACCACATACATTGGATGATTCACTCTGGAGTCAAATGACATTCCAACGAAATAATTTAAAATTTTTACGCAATCGGTTGATGTGAGACGGTATAATAGGTGGTAATCCAAAACTATCAAAGTGCATTCCATTACAAGATTGATCAACGTAGATGACAACCCAATGCGTACCTGGTTTCGTGCGATCATCTGTATTAATGACAAATGTCGTCGGTTTCGTCCACACCCGTGATATTTGATCGGCTGGGAATACATTTACAGTATGTGAATTTAGCCGCGAGAGATTTTTTAAAATTTGGAGACTGTCCATCGTTAAGATCGATCAAATTATTGGTGTAAAAATTAATGGTACACAAGTAAGATTTTAGCCGATAAGCATTGTTCAACGCACAATGATATTTATGGTTTGAAGATTTTAAATCATGGTGAATGCAGTAAAAGTTTGAGGTTAATTTATGAAAAGGAGGAAAATTTACATTGCATTCTAAATTAATAATTTTATTTGTTATAATTTTATGCAATCTAGACCGCTTTTCATTACCTCTAACATAAATTTTTCGGGTATTTTTTGTTATTTCTCGCAAGATTTTATGAATCACTTTCTAAGTAATTGCACCGATCATATAGTCGAGACCGTGATAATTTTCACTTAAGCAATTATTTTGTCTTCTAACGTCGGCGATAAGAAAATCAACACTTTTTGGCGAAATCAGTATCCATTGACCATACTAATTCGTTTTTCAAAAGTCCGTCGTACTGTACAGACGTGTTTACGTCCTGCTCTCTTGTAAACACTACACCAAAATCGTTGAAAATTCAAAAATTATATTAAAAGTTATAATAGTGATGATTAAAACT
>JAWWEQ010050559.1:0-11419 GCA_035583055.1 Torymus tubicola
AGATTTGACATGAGTTTGAATCAGAGTTCTAGCATTATTAGAACAAAAGTTAGGGGTAATAAAATGCAATTATTGTTAATAAATTTATAATTATTAATGAAACTAATATTTTAATAACGGAAAAATAGTCAATCGATGTTTAAAAGAAGATTCATGACTTTACATTTAAATATTTGTTACAATCTTCGGCTTTAACAATATTTATTTATAATAATTGTAAGAAAAATGCATGAATTTATTAATTTAACACTATTTTCTAAATATAATTATTGTTCGTAATTATTAACGCAACATTCTATTTAGTTTATAAATTTATAAAAGAAGATTACAAATAGTATACAATGTTAATTTTTATAATACTAATCAAGTAATGCAATGTATAAAGAGTACGTAAATTAAGAACAATATAGAAATACTTCTCAATATAACATTTTTCAAAAGAGAAAGCTTTTCGAAAACTCATTAAGAGTTTGGCGAAGGATTCCCACAAGATAATGAGGTGTCTATGTCTGAAATTTTCTACCTGCATGGCTTTCTAGAACTATCAACCAATCTTTGTTTTATTCAAGACTATGAATTTTGAATTACAAATGTTTAAATAGAATGTTATGGGAATACATTCTATAATTTATTTAATCAGTTTAGATATTTATTGCGGTGCATAGAGGAACATATTGATAGCTACGTATAATAATAGTTAGCATATAATTCTAATAGGTGGCGTTTATTAAATTGAGAATAAAATTAAGTGATCTATAATATTAATAGTCATGGTATTAATCTATATTTTCGATTATTATATTTTATTTTTAAAACGTTTTGGAACGGAAAATTTTCTGTTGAAATGGAACGCACATGTTTTTCTATTTTCAAATGGAGACACTAAAATTTTGTCTCACGGTTTCCTATGCTTAGACAAGCGACGCAGTGTTTGACGAAAAGCAGAGAGGTCATAAATTTTATTTGAGAGGCATATCCCTTGGAGAGGATAAAAAAAAATATTTTCCGAGAACGAAAGTTTGATAAAAAAAACTAAACATAAATTGTTTAATATTTCAAAGAAAGACCCACGCAGACATTTAGACCCGCGTAGTTTACTTTAGCCACATCTGGTTATCGTAAAATTTGAAGGACATCGGATTCGGCTAGTTCGAAATGTATACAAAAATTTCCTCGGCTCGAATTTTTCTGACCTGGGAAAAGGTCATGATATATTTGGAAAAATAAAAATTTTTTGTTTTTGAAAATTTGAAAATTATTTTACTTCAATTGTGGATAAGACTGCAGGATGTAACACCCCCTTAATAATTTATGAAAGTATCCGGATTTACCATCATTACTGTTTATACTCCTGAGCTTTTAAAAATATTGAAGTCTTTTTAACATTTTTTATCTTCTTTAATATAGGAAATAAATCATACTCAGATGCCAAAGATGTTTTTCTAAGTTTCAGAGTCTTATTATCTACTGGAATAAAAGCGTGATATTTCAAAGTGCCTGGAATCGCTTTGGCTTTATCGAATCTAGCTTTTAATTCTAAAGAATTAGTTTTATAAAGATCTTTGCTACTGTAAAATATTTTTGTTTCTTTACAATAATTTTGAGCCCAATTGTAAAGATCGTGCGCTATAAGTATTTGGTGGGCTCCTATGAGCTGTAAGCTAGCTCTACGGGCTCCTCTTTTCAAATTTTCACCTATGCCATCGCACCCACTTTTGCCATGTACAGTGCAAAAATGTCATTCATCTTTTATTTTGAAATCTTTCTCATGATAAAGGAGATTATGAAAATTACTCTTGTTTTTAAAATGTTGTGCTGCTCCGTCAGTTACATAATAAACTTTTTTGAGTTGGTGATGACTTTTAAAATAATTTACAATAATCTTTTGATATTCATATACCGAAACAGTATCATGATTTAAGTTGTCAGAAATAATAGCTACACTTTCGTGTTTAAGTTCATCATTTTCTCTATAATACACTATATATGTAAATACAGTCGCTTGATTATTATTCCAATGAAACGATTAAGCTAAATTTTGTACAACAAAAGCGTAATTTTCAGCAAAATCAAAACAAATTACAATCTCTTCACCTTCAAGATTTTCTTTTAATTTTCTAACAAAAAGCGCGTGTTTTTAGCAAACAAATCGTGCGTTTTTAATTTAGTTAATCGATTTTTTAATGTTTCGAGAAAGTTAATAATTGGTACTGCATCAAGGGTAAATGAGCAACGATCCGTTTGCTTCCATGATTCATATTCAATTTCATGAATGCCATAATTTCTAAAACTTTCTGTTATTATTTCTTCAAGATTTGAAAAATTAGCTGCGCAATCCAAGCAATCACCCAAGAAACATTTATCTGTTGGTTGACTACATACAATTTTATTTATACAATTTTCATAATTTTCTAAGGGTGAATCACTACTCCTTGTCAAATATTTTAAATTAATTGCGTCTAGCATAAGTTTCACATTTTCATGATGTACGCTATAATGGGCTACTAACCAGGCAGACCTGGGTAGCAGGGTTATGCTTGAAAGACTACCATAAATATAAGCGTTGTACATTTCTAACTATTTCATAAGCATATATACATGTTTCAATATAAGTAGTACAAGGAGGTAGTTATGTCTTGGGTTGCTAAAGAAAAACTCTACGATGAACACTAGGCATTAATATTTATTATAATATGATATGTAAGATAATATATATATATGAAATTAATACACAAGAAAAGTACGTTGAGCGCCAGCTGGATCGCTCCCACTAATCTAACTAATATTCAACTATGTTCAACAATACGCGATACGACTAGTTTCGATACAACATTTTACGACGGTAGAGCGAGACACGGGACGCAAATTCAAGCGCGAGATCGCGAGCGCTTTTACAATCAAACTATGTTTCGGCAACGGTATTGATAGAGATGCACGTTTCGATAATAGGCAATCATGTTTCGATAAATTATCTAAGCTCTAGGTGACGACTAGAGTTAGATACGCGAGCGCGAGAGAGAGATTCCGACGCGAGTACAAGAGGCCGTAGCCTGGTCACACTTACCAGCCCATAGCTGGCGGACGAGTCCAAGTACTTCGACGGTGATCGCTGGTCCTATCCCCAGCCGATGTTGGTGCTGGAGATGATGGTTGACGGTCCTCATGTCGTTGGCGATGTCGATTAGGATCGAGAATGACACGCGGTATCAAAGTATCTTGCGAGATGCTCACGACTACAACGACTCAACTACTTGGGGTACGGTACGATTATTTGTGCACAAAAGCTACTGAACACAGCGGCAGTCCACAATGGAGTGGGTTGCACAGCCGATTCAGAGCAGCTTCGGCTGTGGCCCATCCAGGAGTGACTGAGCGCGTCGCGACGACAGCTCGCGATCGCCCAGTCGTGGCATTTTCCACATACGACGAATATATTCTCTCTCTCTTGCTCTCATCTGCCGCGTAGGAAGGTAGTGCGCACGCTGTTTGTTTACCTATGCGCCCATGACAAGTAGCTTCAAGTAGCCGATGCCGAGCTTGTCAACAATTATTCGTGTATGACTTATAATGCTCCTGAGCATTACAACGCATACATATACATTATGTGTTCCACTAGTTCCAGCCAGCACACAGGGTAGTGGTTTTAATAGCGTGAACTTTGTATAGCCTACCTTAACGTTTGGATATTCAGTTTTAAATAAAATATAAACATCATTCAAATTACCGAGAAGTAATCTCTTTTGGGCGCGTAAGCGTTCACCAATAATTTGTTTTATTGAAATAAAGTCTTTTATTCTAGGCAACAATTTACTGATATCGTCATGCTCATAAAAGTTTTTTACCAGATTTTTAGTTTCACTGGCAAGCTCTTTTTCTTTATTTTTTACTGGTATCGTCAAAATACTTTCCTCTGTATCTAATTTTTCCTTTAAATCTTAACGAGACCAATATCTAGGAGCGAGGGAAAATAATAATGTTCTTTCCTCTTTTGATTTTATCTGAGAAAGTTTATTTTTTAAATTCTCAAGAACCGCCATGGCAGCTTTATGATCATCATCTTCACAATTAGATTTAACTTTTTTTGGTATCGGAGTAGATTCATCCGATTTACGTTTTTTATACGTGTGCCCTTCCCGCACCTCTCTTTAACGTGCGGAAAGATGCATAAGCGTGTGGGAAAGCGTACGAAAGTGAGCATGTATGTATACGCCACACGATGGTGGACGTAAACAAAGCACTGCTCGTATCGCTTTGTTTAGTAATCAAGAGCCTTTTCCAAATATAAACGAAATTTCCTCGTCAGCAATAGAAGAAGATAATTTTGAAAGACCACCCATACAACAGAGAAATCGTATATATGCATCCAATTGCATAAACGATTCAAAAACAATATATGTCCGACTAGACTCGGATAAAAATATTACGTTAATTTTCAACAACTGCAATGGTATAGCAATGAATTTTGATGTAAAACCTAAAATATAATAATTCTAATTTCAAAAAATTTATTTATAAATATAATTCTTTGAGTTTTTTTACAGTATTTATATAAATTACTGCTTTTGTTTTTTAAGCCAAATACTGTATCTTTAATTGATTTATTTATTTAAATAAATGAAAGTTTAAAATGTTATGTTATTTTCATTTTCTCGTCCTTTATTTTTGAACCGTTGAATTGTTTATTTCTCATAATTTTTTCCGACTCCCACAGGGGGCTAGCATCTAGTCGAACTTACCGCACCTTGTGTGAAAAAATAATGTACGCAATTCGTACAGGAAGTAGGTGATTCTCGCACGGACGAAGTTTGTCGCTCGAGCGAAGCTAGTTGCGTAATGTACTATTTCTGTACATCATACAGAAAATTTTCTTTTTTCGCTTCTTAATTTTATAGAGATTCATAGTTATTTGATTAAAAGACAGTTGTTTGGTTTTTGATGTTTTTAATAGTACTTTTTAAAGAAAAATTTTTAATAATTAAATTAGGAAGTCAGCGATTTACCAATTTTAAATTATAGTTATTTCTCGCAAGAGCCAGCGCTCAGCGAGTAGTCCTACTTCTCGTCATATGGTCGGTGAGTGGTGTTAGGCTTTTCCAGCGCTACGTAAGTGGTGCTACTTTTAGTTAAATTATATGCTGCGTGTGTATGCGCGTGTGTTCTGCGTGTGTGCGTTTGCGCATGTGTGTATGTGTGTGCGTGTTCGCATTTGTGTGTGCGTGTGTGTGCGTGTGTATGTGCGTTGTGACTGTGAGTGTATGTGTGTGCGTGCGTGTGTGTGTATGTGCGTTTGTGTGTGCGTACGTGTGTGTATGTGTGTGTATGTGTGTGTATGGGTGTGTCTATGTGTGCGTTTGTGTCTGCGCGTGTGTATGTGCGTGCGTGCGTCTGTGCGTGTGTGTGCGTGTGTATGTGTGCTGCGTGTGTATGTGCGTTGTATGTGCGTGCGTGTTTGTGACTGTGTGTGTGTATATGTGCGCGCGTGTCTATGTGTGCGTTTGTATATGTGCGCGCGTGTGTATGCGTGTGTGTGTGCGTGTGTCTATGTATGCGTTTGTGTGTGCGCGTGTGTGTGTGGGCTGCGTATGTGCGTGTGTGTGCGTGTGTTCAGGAGAGATTGCGGAAGAAATTAGACGTGCGCACGCAAGGGGCGAGTGAAGAAATACGAGGAAATTCAGCGGAGGAAGATGAGAGAACCATGTTTCCGGTGCGGACAAGCTGGTCACTGGAGACGAGAGTGTATGAATGCTGCAGTCTGTTAGAATTGCAGACAACGAAATACTCAAGGGCGTCGACTCACCCCCTCCTACTTCGGAAGTGACTCCTCCTACGATCAGTTCAACTCCTGTACAAGAG
This sequence comes from Torymus tubicola, assembly GCA_035583055.1. NCBI lineage: Eukaryota > Metazoa > Arthropoda > Insecta > Hymenoptera > Torymidae > Torymus > Torymus tubicola. Next base: position 5,854 of record JAWWEQ010050559.1, read on the forward strand.
ATGACTGAACCGTTGCAGCAAATCGATGTAACTGTTGCTATTAGTGAGGGAGATAACCTTCAAGTTTTAGCTCCAGCGTGGCTGATTATGAGAAGTGTTGGTAGCAACGTCGAGCCTGGATTGTTCTTCCATATCGAGTTAAATGTAAGAAAACACTTAGGTGGCTGAACGATGGCTCCGTTCACTCGTATCCCGGCAGAGGCGTTTCGAAAGAATTCGCCGGGAAATTGGAACAGAAAGCAGCTTCAGTCCGTGTAGCGGATGGAGGTGCGGTTGAGCTACAGGGAGTTCTGCAAATGACTGTGCGTATCTATGATACGCTATTATCAATGCCTTTTTGCTTTAGCTGACGAGCTTCAATATGACTGCATCCTTGGAATCGACTTCAAACGGCTGTTTAAGATGAAGCTTGATTACAAGAACGATACATGGTGGATGCCGAAGCGAGTAATGCATCAGTTTTACCCTTATGGTCCCACGTGGTTTTAGCTCTAGCCAGGATAGGAGGACTGGAACGAACGGGAACAAACTTTTCACATGTAAATCATCCTTATTTTACACTAACAAATTGAACTCTGACAAAAAAACGTTACGTAGGTTTTTGTCGTGTTTTTGCCCGTAGAATCGATATCCGCATTCAGTTTTGTAAAATTACAAAATTTTGGGTTATTTGTTTAAATAATTTGTTATAAACAATTGTAATCGACAAAAGAAAAAACACTGGTATTTTTTTTTCGGTTATGCAAAGGATGGCACAGTTCGTTTTCGATATCTCTGCCAGGTTTTGCCTGGTTTTTAATGGGTTAAAACTCTGTTTATACTTACCTCACAGGGCCTAAAGTCATCAATTCCAGGATTTAATTCGGTACACGGCCAAGAAAATAGAAAAATCTGCATATTAGTATTCCTAGTCGAATGGGTCAAGCTAACAGTTTTACACGTCTTAGAATTTAAGTCCGTTATCTTTATAAAATTTGCAGTATCCTTAGAGGCACACTAAAGATTTTGATAGCTGCTGATTGGATTGTCGATTTTATTACCAACTGCTGAATAATCTTTGAGAAGTAGCTGACATTTCTTTAATAAATTTTTAGTTAAGACATTCTGTTCCCTTATTTTCTCCTCGAGAACAGAGACCCGTGCAGGCAGTTTTGTATTGATCTGCTAATCCGCATCACTTGAAGCGGTGGTAGTACTACGTGCCATGAGGATCCAATTCACGAGGAGCCTGAGCTCGTTGAACTGCTTCTCCAGCATGTGCATCCGTTAAGAAAAGAGCTCCAGTATACTTACAGGGATGAGTATGTTCGTAACGCCATCTAAGTTTGTGTTTTCCAGCAGTAAATGCAGCACCTGTATAGCAAAAACCGTTAAGCTTGACATTGAATCGTTCTTCGAACTCGTCAGGTTGTCCTTTGGCGGGAGCGGCATCTGAACATAAGTGATGCGTCTGTCACTGGTATTCGGCTGATGATCGGCACCTACAGGTAGTTTATCCGCTGGAAAATTCATCATAAGACTCAAACATCTTACCTAACTATTCTTGGCAGGGTGGTCCGACTTTTGTTTTCAAGACACCGGGAACAATAAGCTGCAGAAAAACAATTGTATGACCTAACAAGATTTACTAAAACAGATGTAAGGATATCAGCCAACAAGATTGCCATAAAAAGGGCTCCATGACTGGAGACAAGCCTGGTTTTTCTCGTAGTGGCTTATAATGACGAGACTGGAGCTATATAACAGGCTGGAGACTTGTCTAATAGATAATTCGGTTTTAAGAAACATCGTTTGACGATTGATAAACGTCCTTAGTAGCAATAGTCCCGACGCCCGATTGCGAAGGTTGTGTTTTTGGGTTCGCTAGGCAAAAAAAATAGTATAAGCACCACGGGAGGAAGTAAAGAATGTCTCTGATCGCATGATTGCCATTTACATGCCATCTGGGACATAACATTCTTTACTTCCCTCCCTAGATGCGCAATATACTGTCTAGAAGGTCTATATTTTAGTAAACAACGCCCTTAACCATCATAATACCAATTCTGTTAATAATGAATTTTTTTTAATTTAAACTTATTTATTTTATTTACTATTCTGATATAATGAATATTCTATATTTTATTTCAGCTTCTGCTCCTACATCTCAAGATGGAGAAGTTATTTACAAAGACTGGGTTTTTATTAACTATACTTTTAAAAGATTTGAAGGTTTAACCCAACGTGGAACTCCAAACAAAAAATAACGGCGCTACCAGTTATATGTAATTGAAGAAATCGTTTTTCTTTCAGAGTTAGTCCTCAAATCCCAATATGTTTTTTGTTATGATTGTATATTGCAGAATAGAAAATGTATTTTAAAACTACACATAATTGTCATTCAACTCTAATGCAAAGCAGTAAATTAATAATTAAAAAGATATGTAAATATTATTCTAATAACTCAAACAATCTAACTCTTATTAGTTTTATTACTAGTTATACTTTATACATAATTTATGAAAATAAATACTAGATAACGTAACTTTTGAAGAAAATGTAATTTTGTTATGTAACGCCCTTGTTTTCGATTTCTATGGCTGTACATATAATAATACAGCCCTTTCACTGTTGGTTGCATTTAGATGTTACTAATTGTTATACTAGTAATAATATAACGATAAGGTACGATCTGTAATAAAAACTACACCTTACAACTACTGTATGGCCGCGCGTCGAGATAAAAAGCTCAAGCCCTGGCCACAGTAGATATTTACCTATATTTTTAACACACTTGTAATAAATATTCATTTTATGGACTTGGCTGTGCATAAAAGGAGGCAAACGGGTCATAAACATAAGTGAGAAAGAAGTCACTTTTATGTTGTAATATTTAAATATATTATTTGAAATGCTTTTTTATTTAAGCGTGTATGATATCTAATTCTGCGCAAGTATACGAACACACACATACACACATATATTCTTTTGTAACGGGGAAGATATATCTATGACGAAGACGTCACAGGTAACCGTAGCGTAAAGGGAGAGAGGGGCACAGGATTGACAAGCCCAAGCCTGGCTAAGGAACAGCGGTAAGCTAAGCAGAGCAACGATCAAGCTCTGCGAACTGTCTCGCTAATTGTCCTTTGAGTAAGACGGTCATGTAATACACCGCCGCCTCCTCGGTCGTTGCACTAGGGAAATTGCATCGTGGTGAACTGAGCAGCCGGCACACAAAATCAGCGACTAAAGGTGAGTTCGAGTCACTGGTAAGAAATAAAAGCGCGAGATACCTTCTCGCGTCTTGCTCGGTAAGACACTAGATTAAGTCCGCAATTGCACGACGTTGTAGCGTCTGCGGCTTAATCTGGCCTCAGGGTCAATGAACGGTGAACAGAAAGGCCCGGGTTCAAATCACCAAATTGCATGGATGAAAGTATTTGGTGGATAAAAACCACCCCGTGTCAAATGTGATCTTTTAATAATTTTGGTTAAATATATGATCAACATTTGACATTTTTTATCTCAGAAACTTGAAACTTTTTTTATACCATATGGTATGGGAAAAAGTTTGCATTTAGCAATTAGAAAAAAATAATATTTTTTTTATATCTTAATTTGCAACTGTCTGATTAGTCAATATCTGGTACAACTGTATGAACCAATATCAGCAGTGCGACAAGGAGGATTTTTTCTAAATTTTTTTTATTACAAGTTTTTTTTTTTAAATAATGTAAAATATTGATAACATAGCATGTAAATACCTTCATAGCCGAGTAAGATTTACGCAACTTGTGTTACACATGCTCTTAAGTAGCTCCACTAAACTTTACAGTATCACTTCACATTTCTATCATTCATTAAAATTAAGCGGGGTTAACATTGTTATGTTAGTAACATAACTATTTTCCATCATGCTGTCCGTTACACTAGTCCATTTACTTATCTGCATCAAAAGTTCACCAATACTTTCTATTCCAAGTTTTTCAACATAAAATCTTGAATAATAAGATTTCTGCTTATGTATTATTCATTATTATTTAGTTTCTTTAGGCCAGAAATCAACTTCACAAACTTTTTTCCAAACACATTGGAAATTATTCACTTGCATAAACATTTTCTTTTGGCTTGTTTTGATGTAATTCACTGCTTCTATCACTCAATAAACAATTATATTCTAATTGTATTGAAAACAAAATTATTTCATGTCACTGAAAATATTATCCAATGAATAATTGCACGTTACCCAATGTTGAATCCTACTTTTCAATCACTCAGCTTGAATTGTCACTCATATTATCCAATGAATAACTGCACAATACACATAACTTTGAATCTTGCCTTCGTATCACAAAGCATGTACTTAACCAGCAGTATTCTTTATGATAAATAAATTCACTCGAAATATTATTCGATAAACTATACACCATACACAATGTAAAATCTTGGTTTCGATTCACTTAGCTTCTACTTAAGCTGCTGTAATATTCACTGTAATAATTTCAGTCTTTCTTTCTAAGAAAATACTTCCAATGCTTCTTCATTCATCGTCCACATTTCTTTATTCTTGATTTTAGTTGATGTATACATAAACTATATTCTCACTTCACAAAGCATTAGTTTTCTTTTGCATGCGTCTTTTATTATCCAGGACTGCATTAATTATTCTTATATTGTGAAAGAAAAATAAAGACAAAGTTTCATTTTCATATATTAAAACTTATATTCTAAAAATATTGTTGTAAAAAATTACTTATCTAATTCTGTAGCAGTCACTCCTTGAATTTATTTCCTATTGTTTCTACTCTTCATTTCTTGAAAGCACTACCCAATAAATATACAATATACAAAATTGAAGTTTTTTTTTAAACTTAATTTTCTTTTCTCTCCCTTGTTTAATTTATACGTTGTAATATAAAATTACTTTATAAAAGAAATAATAATTAAAGTTTGCACTTGAGAGAATTTAAATAAAAACTTTCTGGTGTCGAGTAAGCGGGTGAATATTAGTAGCGCGACATCGCGAAAATAAGTAATTATTTTCTTTAGGGATGTCGCAGCACATGCTACTCTCGCATGCGAATTAATTAATTAATTACTGCAATAATTACCGCGCCTTACACACGCGCCACTCACACGAGGTGCACTGGGATAGGCGCGGCAAATCATTGTATATTTTTTTTGTGTTTTTTTTTTTGGTGCACCTCCAAAATTCTAACGAACTCACAGCTAGTCGCACAAAGTGCACCGCGGGACAGTCAAGGTTATTTAACCTTACTATTTTTTTTGCGTTGCGCTGTGGAATCAAATACCCGCATACACACATACCAAAATACATATATATATTTAAATTGTTTGTTTATTATTTTTTTAATATTTCTCGTTTGGCGAAATAATAGACACACATATATGAGCCAGGTCAGTGAACTTCGCCTAAAGTCTGCGCACTGATATTTCGGATTTGGTCGCCGATTTTTTTTTATGAAAGTACATCATAAAAAAGGCGCTAGCCAGAATTTCAGCCCTCTAAGTCATCTGTAAACCATTCTAGAATTTTTTAAAGTTTAAAAAACGGTCAAAATAT
>JAWWEQ010050560.1:0-11416 GCA_035583055.1 Torymus tubicola
AATATTGCTCTAAAAATTTAGGAACATGTTTTTTTCATAAAAAAACTAAGTGTCTACAAATTTTGAGCAATTTTAAATTTTGAGCTGCTCATTTCATCTGAAATATCCCATATATGTATATATCACAGATTACATCATTGAATCATCACTCTCACACACATACACACGCACACGCATACGCAGAGACACAGTGAACAGTCGCATAATTGACACCCGATACGTCGGGCTATCAAGTATCTCCGTGAAACGCCCCCCTGGGCGACCTCTCAAAACACTGTCCTCTCTTCTTCCTCTCTCCATTCAGTTTAATTCCAACCTCTTTTCCTCTTTTTCTCTCTCTCCTTCTCTTCCTCTGTCACGAACGTCGTCATACCTCCTACCTTGCAAAACTATGGGATGGCTACCTTGGATCATAAGCCTCCTACTGATGGGCACAGGGATGATCCGGGGCCTGGAAAAACACTGGCTTGCTAACGTCGAGTGGCGCAATCCGAATAATTGGTTGGACGGTAGACTGCCCGAGGAGGATGGTAGCAGCCATGTTGTGTTCCCGATCGAGATGAGGCATGCTGCAGGTATGCCAAAAAGGATCGAGAGTCGAGCTGGATTGATACTAGCTGGGATCGAGCTTTCAAGGGATGGGATTCTGGCACTCCCGGAGGATGGAAAAGTCAAGGTGAGTGAGTGTTAGTTTTGACGTTTTAAAGGGTTGGGTTTATATTGGTTTGATTATATATACTATATGTCAAGTTATTTTGATTTGCGAAAATGCAAGACGAAAAGTAATTATAAAAAAGCAATATAATTACGGTATCTTGATAAGGCAGATCCAATTAAAGTTTTGAATACCAGTATACTATTATAATATTGTAACAGTGCTATTTAAATAGTCTTCAAAAATAGCAATCATTACAACATAGATTCATAATAATAATGATAGTGATATTATTTATTTATTTCAAATTGTACATACCCATAATAGAAGTAGCTGCAATAACAGATAGTACTTTTATAGTGTATCTAGTCTATATCTAATTAAAATGTACACACTATTTTTCTTTGAAAAAAATTTAACTACCATCGATTTTAAAGCTTTCTTTACTATAAAATACTGTACCGTATTGAAGATGAAAACTAATCATTATGTAAATATTTTTTTTTAGATTAAATATCGAATTTAAATATTGTACGCTTTAATAAAGGAACAGGGGGTTGGCAAAAATTGTGAAAGTTCAAGAGGAAGCTTTCGTATTATGATGAAGCAATTTTAATATTTTAGCATATTATGAATATGAGTATATATTGAATCAACCGTTCGCGTTTAATCATACATATTTAAAGTGAACAGAGATTCGAATATCAATGATAAACACAGTCGAAACAAATCCTTCAACAAGCTCTCGTATATAACTATAAATAATAAAGCTTCATCTGGAGTTAAATAATTTTTGCTATTTAACAATTTTCCTTTAACAAGCTCACATATTCTTCTCGTAATGTATTCTATTGAACTTTGTATTTCATCTGAACACAACATACTTACAATAACAATTCACCACCACAATCGTTCTATAACACCCTACAAATTTAATTTACCACACTACCGCAAGCTCCGTGCGTCCCAATAAAAGCCTTTATATACATATATACATCAACTCCATCTCTATCACAACAAAAGACCGTCCGATCAATCCCACTCCTTCCGCCCTTCCAAAAAAAATATTTTCAAGTCCCTCTTTTTCTCTCTCTTTTATTCGTTCTCTTCCTCGTCCTACGCCACGTCTTCTCTCTTTCTCTCTCTCTCTCTCCCACCTAGGAAAAAAAACAATGAAAAAAATAACCCAACCTCTTAACATCTTCATCACGTACTGCATATATATATATAGCTGGTCGAACACAAGGCGTCATCGAAGCCGTTGCGGGTATCACGATGGCTGCGTGAAACGCCCTTCTTCTGGGTAGATCCAGCTAATTGGGAAAGTGCCGCGTCATCAGAGGCGACACCGCATCTGGAGCGATTGCCCTGTCAGGGTGACGTCGTTGTGCTGCCCGAGAGCTCGAAAGTTTTTAGTATGAGGCTACCGGCAACGAAGATAGTTGAGGTCGCCGGTGTGAGGCTGAACGATGAGAACGAAACGATGCCCAGGTGGAACTGGAAAGCGATGAGCGATCGCGAGGAGTTCCTCGGACAGTCGTTCAGTGTTAAGTGAGTATTTATTGGTTTGGGAGAGTAAGAATTTTTTAGAACGAATTTACATCTAAATAAAGTATAGTCGAAAGAGGTCGTAAACACCATTTGGTTGCAAAAAATATTGATTGTATAATTCCGTGATTCCAAGACATAACCATATCAGTTCATTTTTTGAAAATCATGAAAATACTCCAAAGTAAACGGGAACAGCACTACTATAAACTCATAGTTTGCGACATAACGACATGACTTCAAACTTTTGTCGAGTTTAACCTGCTCACATTACCGTTTTGAAAATATCAATTGATTAGCCAAATATCGTGACCTATTTCATTTCTTCTGATCTTACATGTAAGTTTCAATATTAAATCCCTTTTTTCAGAAACTCAAAAAGTAGACTCCGAAGCCATATAAATTTGTATGTGAAAAATTGTATTCATATAAATTTATGGGGAATTTATATTACTGTTTAAAATTATCTCTTACGGATTAATGGGAAATTAAATTTGTCTCCATAAAGATGTAAGCTCTTAAGAAAACACGATCTACACCAATGCGTATTTTCTCTAGAATAGTTACGAGGCAATTACAATTTTATTAGAACTTAGAGCCTCATAAATGCAACATCCTTTTTATGTGATATATGACTATAGTATACGAATGAAAAATCTAATGGCAGTCTTTCATCGCTTCATAACGAATATTTTTAAGAGAAAAATAATTTTTTGTATTTAGAAAGACTTTATACATTCTTGTATTATTTAATTTATTAAAAAGAAGATTAAATTAAATAAAAATTTCATTTACAACCTCTTTTGCTCAAACTTTTGAAAATTCTATAAATTGCAGCTTATCTAACTATTCTTGTACCTGTTTGCCTTTAGGACATAAATCTCTAACAAAATTTAGACACTATAATGAAACTAAGTAGCTAAGATCTGCTAAATCTTCGCCCACGAATAATTTCGTCTCTTGTATTAGTATGACGGCACTTTTGACGTAAATGTTGATGCTCCGAAATTAGATATGAGATTCTAGGCAAATTTTACCGAGGAAATTTTCTACATACACTTAGTTCCAAGAAATATATTTAACAAAAACAAATTTATCTTTCGTAAAATAAAATACAAAATATACCTAGTATGAAATCTTTGAGGTTGTAATTTGAAAAAAATTCACTTCGCTGTAACTGTTTCAATTTCCATTCTCTGTAAGTTTGTACTTTGAAAAATTTATTCTCTTCTTCGAAGAGTTTTGAATTACTTTTTACAGGCTTCCCTCACAGTAGAAGTAAATATAATAAAAACAATTCCGGAAGATTGAGATATAAGCAACGTTTAAATTTATTTTAAATAAAATTTAAATAAACTTTTTTAAAGCAATGGTCATTTAGTGTAACAATTCGTACATTCTATATTGAAAAAATAAAGAATGAAACTAGAAAAAATGAGTCTTTATTTTGTTTAGAATTAAAAATACAAAATATACACAAAATAAGAGATGCATTTTTGAACATATTAGCGTTATGAGAAACGTAAATTTAAAATATTAATGAGGTTTTCAAATTATTTATTAATTTGTATTAAAATTATTGGTTGAAAATAATTAATAATATTCTTGTTATGAGCAGATGAAGATTATAAATTTATATACGTTTTTTAGTTTAAATTTACATAATATTTACAAAATTACGTTTTTAATGAACAATTACAGAGTATAATAATATTTTATAAGATTATAAATGGCTAAATTTACATTACTTTGTAATAAAATTGTGCAATATATCTCTTTACACCAGATATAGCCCTTTATCAAGATGTGATAATTGCGCCTGTCAGGAAGGCGACATGTCCGAGTACTGGGAAGAAGTCTGCAACGTTCAGCGACCAAGATGTGGACTTCCCGCCTGCGAATACCCTTTAAAGGTAAATTACAAATTTTCTCTCTCCATCTAAATGTAAAGCAAAATATATTCTTTGAATTTTGAAAACGATAATTCACTTTTTACATGTTTATATTCATTTATATCTGAAAAATAAAAAAAAATCTTTAGTGCGAAAGTATAGATGTTAAGTGCGGCCTCAGCATCAGTGTCGACCATAATAATTTATGATAATAAATTGGCTTGTACAACTTTATTTTGTTAATGATCTTACTTTCATATGATTATACCTTTAATGTAATCGGGCATCTCTGTAGAATTGCGTGAAAATCTTATGTACTCTTTAAAGTTGAATTAGTGTTATATCTTCTAATTAAAATAGACAAGTTTAACTATTTTAAATAATGGATATTTACATGTATTTCTACTAAAATTAGTGAATATTTCACTAATTCAACTTTAGAATGTACGCATATTAATAATGGTGGTTATTTACAATGTTTATTTTTTTATTATTAAAATAAGTAAAAACTTTATTTCATCAGTAGTAAGAAGTGTTTTATTAACTTATGGAAGAGTATGAATCTTGCTAAGTTTAAAAAAATCTGAAAGAATTATTCACTTGTAAAACGAACGAAAAATTAACTCATTTATAAATGACAAAAGTGCGCTCACTAGTAAAATAAGTAAGTATTTGTTTATTTCACTTTTTAGAGAAAATATACAAACTCTTTCAAACAGGCAAAATTAAATGTTTACAGGTAGAGGGCCACTGCTGTTACTACTGTGGCGGTCGGATCAGATTGTCCAAAAAAATTCTTCTGAGCACAGCGCGTCGTATCGCTAAAACATCGTTGAAAGGATATGCAGGCACATTGTCCTGGCATGCGAGGATCACGTGGGACGGTTTCAGTGAGATACTTGTGGCGGAGAAAGGCACGTACGGTGGGAACAACGTGGTGATTGGTCTTGCCGATGTTCTAGCTGCTTTGAAGGGTAATACTGGATTTAGATTAACGTGGGTGTAGTTGATAGATTTTTTTTTAAATTAAGAGGATGTGGAATAATTATTATATAATTTTTTAATGTCAATGTAAATGCTCGAGAAAATGAACCTGAACGTTTCTACTTTCATCTCATAGGCCCTTTTTTTTAAATACATTCAATCTAATCTCAAATGTGCTCCATTTAATTAAAGAATGATATCTCTTCTATATTTATTGTCACATCAGAAATATTTGTAATATAAAAACGAGAAAAGAAAAATATTATGAAAGTAAACAGAAAGTGTTAAATTTTAGACAATACATTTTATTCCATTAAAAAATATTAATTTTCCAGGAAATTGAAAGAATATAAAAATAGCGTCAGCAAACAGTTATAAAATTATTTCTATTCTTAAACATTTTAAATTTATATATTTTAATAAAACAAAGCTCTTTTGGCTACTTTTATATATAATCTTTTCTATTTATCCAAATACAAGTAATTAACTATGGGTAATTGCTTGCTAAAGCCCGTCAAAATCATTTTCCGCGAAACTGCCCTCCCTCGACCTGCAAATGCAAGCGTTTGATCAAATAATTAATAATACTCTCATGATTACTTTAGCTCTAATCTCCTGGAAATCTCTTTCCATCAAATTATCCTTAACATCATATTAACCTTTCGCCCACGTACCTTTCCCCGAACCCAAACCGTGAACAAATTGATATGACCTTATCAATAAACTCGCAGAAGAGTCAGTGGAAGTACTATGGAGTGAGACATCCGGTGGGCCACTCTACGATAACCGGCTGCTCTTCGCCCTCGGCCCATTCTTCGGCGCATTCCTGGTCGTCTGCCTCCTAGTCCTCATTATGTGTCCGGTGTTCGGCTACACGTACAAACAGTGAGTATATAACTGACAAAAATGATAGCAAATTCACAAAATACTGGAATCATGTACGAATTCGATGGTTTTTTCCCAAATTCTCCCTTTGCTACCATTTTTCGTCAGTTTCAAACCCAACTTCAAAGTCACATAACTTTTTAAAGAAATCAACATTTTCTAATTCTGAAAAAAGATTTGGAAAGCTCTCATTCTCTAGTTTCTTTTTCTTTTTTCTGAATTTTATATTGAGTTGTTATTGATGGAATTATTTTGGATCAAACTAGAGCTATTTTTAGTCATTTTTTCATTATCAGTAATAAATTAGCCCGTAACTAATTGTTGGTACATGGTTCCGACTTGGCACCCTTTTCCATTTCATTTGTAATATCCTAAAAAATGAAAATAAACTTGTTTGGTAACTTGTGCTCTCAAAAATGATGGGTCTCCATTTTTGGACTGTAAAGTGTACGTTTTTCTGTAAAATGGCTCATATACAAGTTTTGACGTGGATTGGTCTATATGGGAAAAGTGTTATAATAAAAGTTATGTACAATTCTAAATTTGGATCAAATTAGAATTGAAAAAGAAAATTGCCGTAATTTGTGATAAAAATTGTGCTTGTTAATTTATGGTAAATTTTTCTTCAGCATAAAATGACTATATGAATGTTTCGCAATTTTTTCGATAGTTTGCGTTTCTATACTTTTACAACAATAGTTTTCTCCATGATATAAGCGAAAGTCAGCTACGAATTTTAGGAATTTTTTTTCATTCGCTAAAAGATATATTTATGTAGGTAATATTTTTACGGCTAAATGCATTTTTTTTTATGTAAAAGTTTTCCTCTGATACACTGCGAAAATGATGGCCGAAAACGAACAAATAGCCGGTTGATATAAATGCGGGTAACAGTAAATATTACATTTTCGGCAAATATTGAACTCGCGATTATGTACACAAACATTTCTGCATCAACGAGATTGCAGTTACAATACACGAAATTCAGTATCACAAAGTAAAACTCTCAACTTGATTGTTATGCTATCATTTAAATTCATAAATGGTAAAAGAAAGATAACTAATTACGAGCGACCAGAAGCATTTATGTGCTTGGCCGTGCTCTTTTCATTTTTACGATTTCATTGTATAGCGGCAAAGTGGCCACTTAATTGCTTATTTATAACATTGCTCCTCGTCATATTGGACTTGCTCAGTTCGATTTTCTCTTGCTTTTGCGAGCGCATATCATACACATCGAGATATATCACATGCGATTTTTCCTTTTAAAACGTTCGTTTTTGAGATACGCGCGACACGACGTCTGCTCTGTTGCCACGGAATTCAACAAACGGTCTGGATGCTTAAACGAGAATCTCATGTATTCGTTCGATTGTATGATACTGAAAGAAAAAATTTTGCTGGATGACGTGAGTTATGACGATTAATATTTTGGAAAGAATCATTATTAATAAAATACATGACGTGGGTGTATGAAAAATATAATACAGAGAAAAAAATTACCTTTATGCAGCTATCGTTGCTATGTGAAAACAAAATATATTCAACGAATAGTTTAAACATTTTTTAGTTTAGAAATACGTCAAAAGCCGTATTGTGCATCGGAAAACTATACTTTCAAAGCTCTCTAAAAATAAAAAGCCCAACCCCAGATAAAAATAGAACGAATATGCATACTTTAAGCGCAATAAAATTGCTGCATTCTCAGAAAAATTTGTTTGAACTATTCTCGGGGTAAGCACCACAAAAATGTAAAAATGCGAAAACCGAAATGACGCATTGTGCGCAAGAGAAACAAGAAGAAGCTTAGCATATCTTTCTTTCTCTCGCAGAAGTATGAGAACTACGGGCCTACAAAAAAGTAATTAGAGGTCCAAGTTATTAAAGTTCCGTGTACACACCACACACGTGCGTATACGTATGCGCACAAATATGCGAAACATGCGGGAAACTTCCGCTAGACTTGAAAAATTGTTTTGTTGTTGGGGGAATGAGAGTGAAAAAGGCGCCGGATGACGTGGAAAATCTTCGATATACGGGCAAATCCACAAATCTTTTAACATTCAACGTATTGCAACACATTACCTGCTTATATTAAAACTAATGATGTCATGCATCCGCAGCATATTTTTTTAGGTTTCTATAGATAATAATTAATCTTTTTGTTCAATTAGATTCACAGAAATGTATTTAATTAACCCGTAGGAAAAAATTGAAAACTGTAAATTTCTAAACACGTCTGCGTATTGTTCGAAAATTTTTGATTCTTAATGATTTTTCTATGACGCCCCTTCGTATTTTGTTATGCTCGTGAGTATTTTAGATACTTCTTCATAGAGTGTAACTGTATCTTTGGCGTTGTTCATGTGCCTATTATAGTTGAAAAGTTCTGGAGCTACAAATTCGCGTATTACATTTTTATCATTTTCCAGTTTTCAACAATCTTATATTAATATTCATTTATGCGCCCCTTTATCTATTGAAAAATTGACTTAATATACTTCATTTTGATTCAAAATGGAACACTGAACACGAACCCCGATAAGTGTGCTATCAATATTCTACATGCAGCAACCACTAGAGAATGATTGTTAAAATCGTAATCAATTGTCTAAATTCAGTTTTTATGATAGCACACGAAAAATATTTGATATTTTTGCGATGTATTAAAGTGTAATCGGAAGGGCTTAATGAATGTAATTGTAGAGAAAAAGGCGCATTAAAATTCTATACATATATCAGGAGTAAATTGAAAACGTACGATACAAATAGCTGTATAACGTCTTAACTTTTACGCCCCATTCGAAAAATAAGTAACACACATAGAATGGTCAACTTGAATGGCAACTAAAGGTATTCACCAAAATTCACGAGTGTGCTCTTAAAAAAAATTCTTTTCCCTTTTTTCCATTATTAAAAGTTTTGTGGATTTGCCCATATATATATATCCGACAGGTCGTAATATGTAAATGCACTATGAATTTACAAACATGAGCGAGTGTGTAATAATATACATATATTATTACTACGCTATGCTTCCACAATCGAGCCGGTATTATGCGTGTCGATTCATTTTTCTTTCACAAAATAAAACGTTGCCAACTGGATGCAAGGGAAACGTTTAATGGAACAAATTTTAATTGAAGAAAAATTGAAAAATGAATTTCAAAAATTTTTTTCTAGCACAATTTTGAAAATTGTTGATTAGAGAGTATCGAGAAAAGAAATTCGTAGTTGAACAAAATTCATCGAATGGCATCATTTTTCTGGAACAACTAATCGATGTTTTAAAAATGATGAAAAATCGCTCCAATTTAGTTGATCTGAATCGTGCAACCAAAAAACACTTAATATGAAATTTGGAAAAAAGAAAACAAAACTAGAAAGCAAGAGCTCTTCAGATCTTTTTTCAGAATTGATTCTTTCAAAAATGATGTGAACTTGTATAGTGATTGCATTATGTGATTTTCTCATATATAGCGCGGACTTAAGTATAGTAGATTTTTCCAGGCTCTTGCACTTTTTGACGGAAATTAGTGACAAACAACGACACACATATGAGTATTAAGAATAAATAAAAAATGTGAAAAAGACTAAGAGATAATATTATCGCTTGTATAGCTTATAAGTAATACATAAAATTAATGAATTTATCGATCGCAAACGAGCAAACTCTTATGAGGTATAGTCGTAATGCTTTTTCTCGATCGATTATCTTAAATTAAATTATACATATAAACACACATGCTTCACGTTAGAATAATTTGAATAATTTATTGAGATATTTCATCCTTGTACTCTTCAGCATATATTCAAATATCTATATAATTCTACTCGTGAAAAAGCATTCGCCGAAAGACAAACAACACCTTACTGACGAATAATCCATCCACTTATTACATTTCGCTCCAGTGCAATTCACTTGAGTAATCCTTCTCTTCCGCGTTATATATATAAAGTATATCACATTCTACGACATAAACGAAAACGCGAGTGCATATCTGTGGTAAATCGAATAGGAACTACAAGTGCATGTAGGCTTTAGCCTCACTGGCTGTTTACTTGAATGAAGCTAAACAATTCATGTCCTTGCGATAAGTTCAATGTGACATAACGGATATTGAGCTCGCGCGAGCAGAGAGACGAGAGAGATACAGAGTTTTATCCCATGTTTGTCTACCACCCTCAGCGCGACAGTATCCGCACGTCTATTTTATTCTCTATATATCTCTCGATGTCTGCACGAATACGCCGGGGTTTTTTATTCGATAAATTGGTAATAAGGTTCGAGAAGATGAAAAAATAATAAACGAAGCAGTTATATATATATATTCATGTTTACGCGGAAGTCGACAGTATACAAATATAATTTCAAATTGAATTCAAGTTGTCACTTGAAAGAATGACTGGCTTAATTGTATGGTATTTATAGATCAACTTTGGCGAATAAAGGTATAGAGAAGTAAACATTCACGTGGCATAACAATCAACAGCGATAAGCTATACGAGCGCTCTATAAACGTTTTCGCCCTCTTTTCGCATATTGCGCGAAAAATAAGGCGCCGCGGTGTCGACGAGCGTTTTAATCTGGACAAAACTGACTGTGCGCTGCAGAAACTCTAATTTCTTCTTCCTCGAGTTTTCGAACCACCCGGCGAGCTTTTAATTAGTTCAACTCTCCGAGGAGAGGGGGGGGGGGAGGAAAGCTGGACGGCAAAACAGTTTATTATTCCATTCCAGTCATCTTGTTCTCTTAAACTCGATTTTCCATGTTGGCGTTATTAGCTCGCGAGCTGTGCTGGTGGACTTTTGAAATGTGTATATATGTATGTATATGTATATATAAACGCAAAGTGAAATAGTTTTCTCGGGTGCTATGGCGGAGAAAGTGCGAAAACTATTATTATGCAGATTTGATCGGGGACAGCGCGAAAGGGAGAGAGGATAATAACAGTAGGTGCGAAAATAATCGTAATTGTAGAGCAGTCGTCGTCGACATCGTCGACTGTTTAATCGAATTCGGAAGCAACTATGATGGAACTGATAATAATGAGAATGACCTTGTATAATAAACTTGTTCGGACTGTAATTAATGGCGGGAGGAAGAGGATATACACATACATATATGGGCAGTTCTCTGGAGAATCGAGAGGTCAAAATTTCTTTTTCTATTAAAATCACCTAAATCGCTTTGTAACCATCCCATATATTACCCTGAATTTTTTCAGATTTTTTTCACTTATAGTTTTTTAGTGGCAGAGGGTTAAAGTTGGTGATTTTAGCATTTTATGCATTTTTGACCGATTTTGATTAATTTATATAACTCCTCGGGGAAGCATTTTTCACGATAAACACAAGAGACCTTTTTTATGTATAATTTTCTTAGTTTTTCAATAAAAATATTTTCAAAGCTGTATGTGTACACTGTCATTCACATACCTCCAAATGAAAC
>JAWWEQ010050561.1:0-11414 GCA_035583055.1 Torymus tubicola
CTGCGAGGCAGCGATCACAGCGCATGTTCGTGGTGCCTTGCAGCGGAGTCTTTCACACTTTTTACCAACTGAGCGCGTTCGAGCGCGCGATTTGAGTTCACGAATATCATTTAAAATTTCATACGTGTTTAAATTATGTATATATGTATATAAAATATATTAACATTAAATTAATTAACGTATTTTCTCAGTTTCATATCGAATCAAAACGCTTTTTTGAGCTATTTTTTTGTTAAAAATTCATTAAAAAATTATTGTTATAAATTTTAAATTAACATTTTACAATATTAAGTTTCTTTTTTTTAACCGTAAAATTGATTGTAAGAAATTGGTTCCGGATTTCGCTTACGTTTGCGATAAAATCCTAATTGGTTTGAAACTGGTGGTACGTTCCTATAGAAGTTTATTGACATTTTTGCTTATATTTTCGTTAATTTTTCAAATATATCAGTCAAACTTTTTTTACAAGTTTAGAATAATATATAGAATCGAAAAATGAAATAAAAAAAATATTGATTTTTTTCCAAATTTTTAGGTGTAAGACCCCCTTAACGGTATCAGCCTCAATCTCTCGCCATGGTTGCAGAACTGCATTTTTCAACTCTTGCACAGAGTTGTATTGTTTATTATTGGCATACACTTTACGAACAAGAATACCCCAAAAATTTTCTATAGGATTCATGACCGGAGAACACGCAGGCCACTTCGAAACTAAAATATCATTATCAGAAAACCATTTTTTAGTTTCTCGACTCCCATGTATTGACGCATTATCTTGCTGAAAAATGAGATCTAAATGTTCATTATTGTCCATAAAAGATAATAAATTATCTTCTAACACACGAATGTACTCTGTTGAATTCATTTTTTAAGATGGAAACTCCAACAGCAAAGTTCCATGAGAACGGAATGCTCTCAATACACGGAGAAAAGTAGGCATCGTCAGGGAGCGTGCAAACGGACGAAAGGCGAACTGTGCTGCCGAGCACCATGAGGTGGCGTGCACGCATTCATTTCGACGGTGCGCTCACGCTTATAGATGATGCATATATGATAGAGGACGAACGGTGCACATTTGCATCGTGAAACGCCGTGCAAACGAGCTGAAAAAGCGACGGACCAATCACAGAGCGCGTTGACGGCTTGACGCGCTCGCTTAACTTCGCACCACTTAACTCGTTACCATTTCCTCCCCATTCATTCATTTGCTTTGAAATTTTTATGACATTTTTTTGATGAATTTCCGCAACTTATAAATCTAATAAGAAATTCTTAAGTATACACAGAAACGAATAAGAGCTGTTTAAAAATGTAATTACCCGAATCCGGATATATTATATTCAACGAGAAACGTTGTGTTATGACTTTTCGATTTGTCGAATTTAAACTATTAGGTATTAAAATATATGAGTTAATGAAGGTCTTTGCAAAGTTTTAGCACTCTAGGATTCGAAGATGACGAAAAACTACATTTTGTTACTGTTAATAATCGGGCGGCGCGCGCCATCTTATCGACTCCGACTGCCGCGTTTATAAATTTGAAGTTTGTTCGTCACCCTCGAGTCCTACAGTGATAAAACTAATAGTTGAAATTCGACAAATCGAAAATTTATAACACAACTTTTCTCGCTGAAAAAATATTTCACAATTCAGGTAACTACAATTTTAAATAATTTTTATTCGTTTCTGTACATGCTCAAGGACTTTTTCTTAGTTTTATAAGTTATAAAAGGCATTTTAAAAAATATCGTTATAATTTTAAAGCGAAAGAATCAGTCGGAAGAATGACAGCGAGTAAATACGGTATGCCAAGTCGAAACAGCAAGTCGCTCAACGCCGTCTTCACTTCGTTTACGATTATAAGATTGTTTTCTCTCTAAATTAAAACGCTATATCTAGTATTCAATTATGTATTTCTTTTTACAAGATTACCTATTCTTTTCTTAATATACATTTCATGTTATTGTTATGTACTTCAATAAGGCAAGAAGTCAGTAAAAATTAAAAGAATAGTGAAGCGAAGTAAATTATTACAAAACGTGAATACGGAAAACGTTGTTTTTGTGATAGGTAAAAACTTTTTTCAATATGTTATTTTATGTTCGCACGCGCACGCGCACGCACACGCACACGCACACGCACACGCACACGCACACGCACACGCACACGCACACGCGCACACGCGCACACGCGCACACGCACACGCGCACACACACACACACACACACACGCACTCACAAAGAACAAGAAAGCTACCTATCCCGAACTTCCAAACAATTAACAGTGATTGGGGGACGTAGAGAAGGACATGAAGAAGGAAGAGCTAACCAGCTAATGCCTCCCCCGTGAAGTAATACCTAACGGTAGTTCCACGGAGAAAAATGATCGCAGGCGAAAGAGGAGGAGGGGTTTTAGTCGGTAGGTTCCTCGGCTATTCAATGCTGAGGGGAGTGCGGCACACCGTCTTTCAAAAATTTCCCCTCCTCCGCCGACAAAAAAAAAATACACACACACATGCACACGCACACGCACACGTCTGTGTGGAGTTGCTAGTCTTGCATCAGGCGCCTCCCCAGGTAGCGGATAGGGGCAAGCTCGTCAGATATGACGGGTACAGGGGAATTAAGGGAAGGCACCCCGAATAATAAACCAAGTATGGAAAGTGTGCTTAAAAATATAGTACCTCAAGCGAGTAATCTCGGCAATGAGGAAAACCTCATTGATTCCGATCGGATGAAAGCCCCGGTGGTCGGTGCAGGCTCCACGGATTTTGGGGGGAGCCGGAATTACGATGTGGCCAATCAGGCTGGTGGAAAAGGGGATAATCCCTTGGCCCCTACTCCATCTCAGAAGACGAGCGATGATAAAAAAGAACAGGAAGACAACCAGAGAAGCGCAGCACAAGGGGGTTCCGGTGAAAGCGGAGGCCCCAGAGACCCCGATCCAACTATCGAAGAAGCTGAAGCACCAATTGTAGATCCTCGAAGTGCTCTTCCCAAAACTGCGCGTAAGATGAAAAAGCCCAGCGCATGGGGCGGACATGAACAGCTAATAGCTAAACTCGTGGAGCATATGAGCGAGAAAATGCCGGACGGAAAACCCCGAAGAACGATGACCGTGGAAACCCGCAAGCTGGTAGAAGGGATCCAAGAGTCCGTCACAAAAATAAGGAAGCTGATGCAGGCCGCACCAAAGAGTATCATCTCATAAACAGCGGCACCTGGCAAACAGACCAACGGACCAGCTAACCAGAGAGTCCAGCAACTCAGCGGTGTCCGGAAGGAATTGTTCCAGACGCCAGGAAAGACAAACCGGTACAGCCCCCTCCAAGAGACCCCAAAAAGAAAAGAGCGCTCTCCGCCCTCACCAAACGTGAAACAGGCTGAAAAGAAGGCGTCCCTAGGGCAAAAACCACTACAGGCAGCGGTAGCGCTCCCCGGAGTGGAACAAACTCAAGATGAGAAACCCTCACAGACGGCTCTAAACAAAGACCAAGAAATGGAGTGGCAACAGAATACGAAGAAGACGAAGAAGCGAAAAAAAGGAGAAGAAGAAGAAAAAAAAAGAAAGAAGGCCCCCAAACAGCGTAAGAAGAAGGCGCTACCAAAGGCACTCCTTATTAGTGCTACATACGCTGTAACAACGATCACCTGCTGATAGTCCTTAACAGGGGAAATGGGGATAAGCTGGAATCTCTCCAAAGAAAGGTGGCTGAGGTACTAGGAGGCCAGGCAGTGGTATCCGGCAAGTCACACGAAGTGGAACTCTCAATACGGGATATTGAGGAGACAACCACAAAAGAAGAAGTGGAAGTGGCCCTGCAGAAAGCAGCAGGCGATAAGCTCACAGTAACGAAAGACGCTATAAGAGTGCTACGCCCAGCCTACAAAGGGACCAAAATTGCCTTAATCAAGCTGCCCGAAGAGGTGGCCCGCAAAGTGATAGGAGATAGAGGGACAATCCGAATCGGACTAGTGAACTGCTCCGTTAAAGAAGTGACCAGACCGCAGAAATGCTTCAAGTGCTGGAACACGGGACACATTGCCAGCAAATGCCCGAGTCAGATCGACAGATCCGGCCTCTGCCTCAAGTGCGGACAGGCAGGGCACAAAATCGACGACTGCAAGAAAGAACCGCACTGTCCCCTATGTGCTGAAAGGGACAAAGATGACTACCACATAGTAGGAAGCTACAAATGCGCTGCCGTCCACGAGAAGAATAAGAGAGTGAAGAATAAGAAGATGAGAGTGTGACAACCCAACATAAACCACTGCGAGGCGGCACACGATCTGTTGACCCAAACGGTCAGAGAGATGAAGATAGACGTGGTCATTATCGCTAATTCGTACATAAGGCTAAACACGCAGGCATGGGTGACAGAGACTACTGGCAAGGCTACAATCTGGTCCAGCAACAACCGGTCGTTCGAAGATCAGCCGGATACCAAGCATAGTGGTTTTGTGAGGGCAAGGCTCGGAAACGTGAATTTCTATAGCGTCTATGCTCCTCCCAGCTTAAATATCAGCGAATTCATGGACCTACTTGACAGACTGGTCGAGGATGCCAAGGAACACTCCCCCTGTACCATAGCGGGAGATTTAAACGCCTGGGCAGTCGAATGGGGCAGCAAGAAAACGAACGATAAAGGAACCGAGCTTCTACTGGCAATGGCATGCTTGGACTTGACCCTTCTGAACACCGGGACCCTGCACACCTTCGAGAGGGACACTGGAAGCTTGATAATCGACCTGACTCTGGTCAGCCCTAGCTTGGCAAGAGCTGGAAATGACTGGACGGTGCACGACATGCTCAACGTGAGCGACCATTAACTCATCAGCTGGTCAGTGCTGAGCACAAAAGCTAAAAAGGGACCCTCATCTAAGAGGGCGACCTTCAGAGGATGGAATGCGAACAAATTTGATGTGGAACTGTTCCAAGAAGCATTCAATAGCGAACCTCTTGTCGCCAACAGCGCACAAGAGGAGGTAGAAGAAGCCATGCGCAGAGTTGCCTTTGCATGTGACGCCACGATGAAACGAAAGCGTCCCCACAACGACCATCAGCCCATGTACTGGTGGAACAATGACTCCAGGAATCCCACAAAGCAGCGCGACTTAAATTGGTCAATTCGATTCAATTCCCCCAAAAGCAGCAAGGCAAACTGCTGGCAAGAACTCGTTGAATAGGTGGTGTGCGACGCATGGGGCAGGCTCTACAAGATACTGATGAAAAGGGTAAAACCCCAGTCACTGTCCTCACCTACATGCCAAGTCCTGCTAGAAAAGATTGTCACAAATCTCTTCCCGCAGCAACCAGAAATACAAATCGGTGACCTTAACACGAAGGAACAAATACCACCGATAACATTGGAGGAGCTGAAGACTGCGTGCTTAAGATTGGGAAACAAGAAGGCCCCAGGACCGGATGGCATCCCGAACATTACTTTAAAAAAGGCAATAAGCATAGCACCGGATATGTTCCTTCACATGTATAACAGTTGTCTACAAGAGGGCTATTTTCCCGACAAATGGAAGAGGCTTGTCTTTCTTCTAAAAGGAAAAAAGCCACCGGACGAACCATCAGCATACAGTTTTCTCTGCATGCTCGACTCGGCAGGAAAGATCCTCGAACGGATCATGTACACGAGAATCGAGATTATAGCTGAAAATCACCTGTCAGATAGACAATTCGGATTTCGCAAGAGAAGGTCAACCGTTGATGCCATTAATTTAATAGTGGAAAACGCGAAGAAAGCGATCTCACCACTGCTCAGGGAATAGATGGAAAAACGGTGAGAAAGAATACTGCGCAATTGTGACGCTGGACATGGAGAACGCGTTCAATTCTGCGAGGTGTGAAAAAGTTAGTGGCTAGCTACTTCAAGAACAGAATCCTGCAGAAGGCTCGGTACTGGGACCACTTCTGTGGATCATCATGTACAACGGCCTACTCAAACTGAGGATCCCAAGAATGGTAACGCCTGTAGCATTTGCAGATGATGTCGCCCTCGTAATCGTGGGCAAGCACCTAGTGGATATAAAGAACCTGTTCAATGTGACATTCAGCAAATATGCAGACTGGATGGATGAATCTATACTGAGGATGGCAAAGCACAAGATAGAGGCTGTGCTTATAACCAGCAGAAAAAAACGTGAAACGATTAAGCTTCAAGTTGGTGACTGCGAAATCGAGTCGCAACCATCTATACGCTACCTCGGTGTAATGATAGATGCGCGCCTCAACTTTAAACATCAAGTTGAACATGCCAGCAGCAAAGCATAAGCAGTCGTTGGAGCCCTATCCCGCCTTATGCCAAATACAGGTGGACCTAAACCGAGACGCCGACCTCTCCTAGCGTCAGTAGCTATGTCTATACTGACGTATGGTATCGCTATATGGGAAAGGGCACTAGAACTACAGGAGTGCTAAAGACGGATATACCCAGTAGGCCGGCAAATGGCGCTAAGAGTCG
Organism: Torymus tubicola; assembly: GCA_035583055.1. Lineage (NCBI taxonomy): Eukaryota > Metazoa > Arthropoda > Insecta > Hymenoptera > Torymidae > Torymus > Torymus tubicola. The sequence goes on from JAWWEQ010050561.1 coordinate 6,473, forward strand.
CCAGTGGATTTAGGACGGTTTCCAAAGATGCTGCACACGTAGTCTCTGGAATAATACCAATTGAAATCCTGGCCGAAGAACAGGGCAACATATATCAACACCGAAGCCAAAAGTAGCCAGATGCAGATGACTGCAGGAAAAGAGAAAGGCAAAAAAGCCTACAACGTTGGCAGGCACAATGGGACAACTCCAAAAGGGGCAGATGGACCCATCAGCTTATTCCACATATAGCGAAATGGGTCAACCGGCAACATGGAGATCCCTGCTACTACCTGACGCAGATGCTAACTGGTCATGGATGCTTCCGAAAATACTTATACAAGTATAAACACGAGGACTCACCAGAATGTCCAACATGTCGTGGGATAGAGGAGGACACAAGGCATGTGTTCTTCGCATGCCCTAGATTTGAATTACAACGACGAAAGTTTAAAAGCGTACTCGACGAGGCGACAACGCCAAAGAATCTAGTACAACAGATGCTTGTATCAAAAGCGGCATGGCATGCCACAACAGACTTCGCCAAGGAAGTCATTGAAGAGCTGCGAAAAGAAGAGAAGAAGAGGAACGAGCAGCGCGCAAGAAGTGCGGGGCGCCAGGCTATGGAACAGCAAGCTCCCTACACTGATGCAGAGGAACGTAGGTGTTTAGGTTGAGCTCAATCTTCCTCATCCGATGCGGAGGAACGTAGGTGCTGGGGTTGAGACTATCCATAGGATAACAAGGCACCAGCATTCTAAAAAGTACTCCCCTGCCCTGGCAGACTAGTAAAAGACATTGGGTTGAGCCCAGACTCCCACACCCGATGCAGAGGAACGTAGGTGTCGAGGTCGAGACTGTCCAGAGGATGACAGGACAATGCCGAAAGAAGGAGACGATCTGATGCGGTAAGAAGAAGACGATAACACAGAAGAAAAGAAGAAAGCAACCTATCCCGAACCTCCAAACAATTAACAGTGATTGGAGGACGTAGGAAAGGACATCAAGAAGGAAGAGCTAACCAGCTAACACCTCCCCCGTGAAGTAATACCTAACGGTAGTTCCGCGGGGGAAAATGATCGCAGGCAAAAGAGGCTGAGGGGAATCCGGCACAACGTCTTTCGAAGATTTCCCCTCCTCCCCGGACAAAAAAAACGCACACGCACACGCACACGCACACACTGATGCGACGGGCTCAGCAGCCATCTGGCCCTCCATTTCAAGAAGTAATGATAACTCCTGAAGAGACCACCTTCGTGAGAGTGAAAATCAGCGGCATATTTTTTATAGCTGTAACATGCCACCGAGCATGTCTTAGGAAGATTTCGAGAGGGTAATAGATTAAATAGTCGAAAACGCCAGAAACCGAAGTCCAATGGCCATTGCGGGAGACTTCAACGCCTGGGCAGCGGAATGGGGCAGCAAGGAAACAAAGAAGGGTTGGCAACCCTACCAAAAAGTATCAGCTGATTTGTCAGCTGATCTATCATGCCAAAATATCATCTAAGGTTCTGCCCGGATGCTGCCATAAGCTTACGTAAATTAAAGATCAGGTTCTTCAGTAATGGAAATTGCCTATCAAGATGTTTTGTACATGAGATATCAGCTGACAAATCAGTTAACAAATCAGTTGATACAAATTTTTCAAAATAGAAAATAATGTGCAAAATGCTTCCAAACGTACATATTTTAGCTCATCTGGGGTGTAAAACATCCTGATAGGCAATTTCCAATATTGAAGAAGATGATTTTTAATTTACGTATTCTTTTGGAACCATCCGGGCAGAATCTCAGATGATATTTTGGCATGATAAATCAGCTGATATATTTTAGCTGGGGGCACTCTTAGAAGGGTTTTCCGAACTCAACCTGACTCTACTCAATGACGAAGCGAAACCAACCTTCATCAGGGGTGAAGCCATTTCAATGATAGACCTTACATTTGTAAGCAGTGGTCTTCTCAAAGGTAGTAATTGTTAAAGGATTTCTGACACCTGCAGGCTGAGTGATCATTGTGCCATAACCTGGAGAGCTGTACACCAGAAAGAGTCGGAGAACCGGGTACCATAGAAGAAAAAAGGAAAGCAAGCGACTTCAATGCAGCTGCCATGCGTGTCTGCATGGAAAGCAGCTGTGTTGAGGGATCATCAACCAAAGAGAAAGTGAAAGTCCTTATGCGTAAAGTAGTAGGAGTGCGTGATGTCGCTATGCTGGGGGAGAGGAAATAGGAATTCGCACACGCCAGTATACTGGTGGAGTGATAGAATAGCACAAAGTCCGGGCGGAGTGTCATGGTCAACGGTCTTCCTATCGGCTACTGTGTATGCTGGATACTTACGGACAACCGCTGTATATCATATCCAACTGTATCGAGGCCGCTGTTGGACATCTTCTAGCAGACAATCAGTACGGCTTCAGGAAAGGAAGATCGACGCTCGACGCTATACACCAAGTTGTTCGTAAAAGGAAAGAAGCTATCTCTGGAAAGCCGTGGAAGGACAGAAGTAAGAAGTATTGCCTGCTTATAACTTTTAATGTGGGGAATGTCTTCAATTCAGCCAAGCGGTAGAACATCTGCATGGCGCTGGACAGGCTGGGCGTGCCGGCATATCTGAAGAAAATTGTCAAGAGCTATTTGGAGAACCGAATACTAGTGCCGATCATAGGGAGTGAGCCCTATATGCTTCTGAGAAATCTTTGCACACCAGTGAAACCATCGGTAAAGCCGATTGAGGAGTTAGCAACACTCGTGTCAAATCATTTAATTGCTGAAAGATACAAGTTAAAGGAATGCCGTCAAGACAAATTAGAGTCACTGAATACGTACATAGCAAGGCTAATCAAATTGTTGGAAAATTGCGAATTTGGCAACAACCTAGAAGATAATGTGAGGGATCAATTTGTCTGGGGCATAGCATCAGAAAGTATAAAAAATCGTTTAATTCGAGATAAAGACCTGACTTACAAGAAGGCAGCAATGATAGCACTTTCCATGGAATTGGCGAGCAGGAGAGCAGCAGTGCGTCAAGCGCACAAATCAGTTACGTTGTTGAGAAAAATAAGAAAGCATTACAACAACAGCGTAATGTATCTAAAAATGTGAATTGTTATTGTTACGAGCATAAAGGCGTAGAGTGTAGGTTGCGGCATTTAGCTGTCACCAGTATGGTAAGAAAGGTCATCTTGTGAGTGTTTGTAATTCAAAAGAGAGCGGTAAACAAAGTTCGCGGAAATACGTAAAGACTGTTAATGAAACAAAGACGGATGATTACCATGATATTTTTGACAGAATATATACATTAGTAGAGGGTGATAGTTGCGTAGATGATGATCCGATGTTTATAGACATAGAAGTAGAGAATTCGGTTGTAAACTTTGAAATTGACACAGCGTCTCCGATAGCAGCCATTTCGGTTAGCGCGTTAAATCACTAACATTTGTTTGCGACCGACAGAAAATTTAAGACGTCTGCAACCTACGGTTAACGATATTATAGCTGAATTTCCTAGTGTGTTCACCAATAAATTGGGTAGGTATGAGGGCGGTACGGTCTCATTGCAGCTAAAAGAAAACACTACCCCGAAGTTTTATAAACAGGCGCCAGTACCGCATGTATTAAATGTGGGATTCGAAAAGGAAATTGACAAACTATTAAAAGATAACATTATCGAGCCGATACAAAGTAGTCAATGGGCTACGCCGGCGGTACCTGTAATTTAGTCAAATGGTTATATCAGAATGTGCGGTAATTATCAATTAACTGTAAATCCCAAACTAAAAATAAATCGATATCTGATACCTAGGGTACAAGATTTAATAACGCGCACTGGAGGCGATAAAATCTTAACTAAATTGAATTTAGCACAGGCGAATCAATAGGTTGAGCTCGATGAGGATTGTAAAAATTTAATCGAGATAACAACGCATATGGGTTTATTGAAGCTAAATCGGCTCTTTTACGGTATAGCGTCAGTGCTAGGCTTGTTTCAACGTGAGATGGAACACGTTCTCGATGATGTAGATGGTGTAGTCGTATATATTGATGACGTGTTAATCTCGGGGTCGACGCGCGACAAGCATTATAATCATTTATTCACAGTTCTTGAGAGATTAAAGAAGTACGGTCTAACAGTTAGATGAGAAAAATCTACATTCGCGCAAAATCGAGTATCGTTTTTAGATAATGAAATAGATGGTGATGGCGTACACATTACTGAGGATAGAATCAGAGGAATACAAGAGTTGTCAGAACCAAGCAATGTCTCGAAGCGCTTAAGACTCTAATTGCCCAAATAAAACCTGAGGCGTATTTTAAAGCAAGACAAGAAATATTAAAGGAAGTAGGAGAAGAGACCCAGGAATTATTAAACAATACTGTGCATGAAGATAATGCTGAACTGGAAAACATTAAAATCGAACATGCTTTATTAAAAGTACAGAATTCAGAACTAACCGATAAAAAATAAAAAAGGCTATAGATATGACTGATTACCCTGTCCCTCCTATTTTATCAACCTACGTAAGTAATGTAGCAAGAATCGGAACTAAAAACCGTCTTTTGTTCTCACACACGAATGAGGAAATAAACACATGGTCTTCTATAACACCCAGACCATCTCTTGTTTCACTAACTTCTACAGACTCACCACTTAACTTAGCAATACTAGGAATACTGTCAATGAGGTACAAATAATCAAATCTAAATTAAATCAAAGAACACCAGATAAATATCAACATCGTAATACCGAAATAATGGAGCAGCTAACCAATCTTGATGACATTATAGAAGAAGAAATTATATGTGATGATATGCAAATGCTCAATAAAAAATTAAAGGACAAAAACAATATAATACTAACAAGAGGAGTATATCAGATCCGGATCACAGATTTTTGAAGTGATAACTTCTTATGGGAGGGTGAATTCGTGAACATGTCGCTACTTGGGCTCTACATCGGTCAAA